>PVJA010001351.1:28077-129545 GCA_004027025.1 Myocastor coypus
CAAAAAAACAAAAAAAAAAAAAAAAAAAGAAAAATTCCTAGATTCTACTACTTACCATTCTAGAGTACATAAATGGGAAAATTTCAAAATGCATTATCATAATGATATAGTGTGCTGTATAACCAATCTTTAGATGACAGCAACACTTTAAGAGTTCAGGAAGGGTAATCATGGCCTTCACTCCACACTTGAGGGCCGAGGCTGGAGGCTGGAACTTAGCCAGAGTCACACATGCAGGATCGCAGTCTAGCTCTTCACCTCCTAAGTTCAGTCCTTCGTTCACTTACTGTCCTGCTTCTGTATATATTTACTTGTATGGAATATATATTATGAGAAATGCACTTGATTTTAACTTTTATCAAAGAAATCTCAATGTTCTTTTTAAATACTTATAATTCCTATGAAATACAGTAATTTTAATGAATTAATTTTAAATCAAAGTGCATAGTATTTGGATTAATAACCGCTAATGATGTTACTAGTAAGAGTTATGTCATGTGATGTAAACTTCTGAATTGGTAGACCTGGATTTTCACCACTACTTACTTTTACTATGTGACTTTCAGCAAGTTACTCTTCCTCTTTCAGTCTAAAACACATATTTGGGGGCCGAGGAGATAGCTCCAGCCTGCCTGGCAAGTACAAGGTCGTGAGTTTGAACCCTGGTCTCACAAAAAAAAAAAGGAAAAAAAACCACATATACTATGTCCTATTTTATAGGTATACTCTAAGGGTAAAATAAGCTTACATTTAATGTACTTCACTGTACTTGGTGCATTATAATAAAAACGAGTAATCACTGTGTATAATTTTGTTATTTTATTCATTAACTTTAAAATTCTATTTCCAGGTGTGTATTTCAATCATTTTATACTATAAATATTATTTTTTAGAAATATGAACTGTATTTTATGTTCATGTGCTTTTCATATGTAAATTTGCTGGTGATTTATGTAAAAAATATGCTAAAGAAATGAATACTAATTGCTAGAAAAGAGATTTGCTACAGGAAGCCCCAAAAGGCTTACTGTCAGATGTTCTCTTCTCTCTTAACAAAAGTGGTGAAGGACAAGGGCTGACATTTGAGTGGCACCAAATACCAATCACTCCATATTGGGCCACCTACTCTCAGCGTGGCTGGAGAAGCAGGCTGCACCAAGGTGGAAAGACTGTGAAGCTGGGCCTGCTGTTTGTCACCAACACCGGCACCAGCAAAAGCAGCCTTCCAAGGTCATTGCTTCCACCTACCTTCCCCCATTACCTGTTATCGTGGGAATCAATTTGCTCGGTTTTCTGTGGAACAAGAAGAGCCACAGATGCCCAGATGGTTAGTTGCCAGGGCAAGCTCTTCTTGGGGCGCCACTTCAGACCCTACATTTCCTGACACTGGAGTCTTTTTCTCCAACTCTAACAAATACATGCCTGAGACATACCTGCCTATCCATGAATTTTCATATCTCAGAGCTTCAAGACAGATTACTTCATGGTACGATTAGAAAATATATTCATTGCTTGCAATAAGATGGAAAATAAAGATTATTATTTAGGAAAAGGTAGACTTTTATCAAAATGATTCTATAGGGTTTTTCAATCCACTCAGACTTAGTAGATATTTCCAGAGGCAAAAATACTTTCATAGTGAGTATAGAGATTTACTCTAAGAAGATTTTTATTGTTAGAAGTAATGCTAAAACTAAATCATTGAATTACTCTGTAGTTTCACAACTGTTATTATTTACTTAGCTTCCTGCCTCATTCCTTCTTTTCTAATTTCACATCTAGTTTCTTAAACCCCTTGACCAATATACTATTTATGAAAATTTATGTTTAACATCTTGCTCAATATATCAGCCATTAAAAATATTCATCATTTGGGGGGAAATTGTTATATATCAAACGTACCACCCCAATTATTCCTTTCAAGCTGTGAATTAGAATCCTTTGAGGAACGGAAAGCTCAAAAACATTCAGAAATTTGTCCAAAGCTGTAGGTTAGTGGGGCCAGAGCCGATCCTTGTGTCTCCTAAACTGTAGGTCCTTTGTCCACATGCTCACTGGGCTGCCTCTCTGGAAACACCGCTATCATGAGGTAATAAATCAAACATACACGTGGCTGGACTCTCTCTCTCTCTCTCTCTCTCTCTCTCTCTCACACACACACACACACACACACACACACACACACACACATACATTACACATGTCCCTGTCACATTCAAGTGTCCGTTACTGATTACCATTCTCCCTTATGGAGCACAGAAATCATGACTTTTTGTTCTTTTCTGAATTTCTGTGTGTGTGTGTGTGTGTGTGTGTGTGTGTGTGTGTGTGGTGCCAAGGATCAAACTCAGGACCTTGCACTTGCCAGACAATCACTTATGACCCAGCCCTGATTTTTTGTTATGTTTTAGGTTTTTCCTTCCATAAAAATCTTTAATCAGAATATGGTTACACTCAAAGTTTTCAGTATTAATTTTTTTTTCTTTTGCGGGACCAGGGTTCAAAATCTCGTCCTTGTACTTGCCAGGCAAGCACTTGTGTCATGGAGCTATCTCCCCAGCCCCTCAGTATTAAATTTTAATAATGTCTACAATTTAGTAACTACTTAACAAATTGGATAATCTCTACCAAGGGATTTGTACTCAACAGAGTGGACCTTTGGTACAAAATGAATCCTATATGAAGAATCTATCTTGTAGATCTCATTAGCTCCTCACATATAAACTGTAAGCTTTACTATGACCTGCCACTCCGTGAATACGCAGCTAATAATGTTTCTTCTCCCAAGAACCATTGGGATTAAAATGCTTAAGCTTTAAGAAAATCATCCAAAAAATTAAAATATTCTCAGAGCTAACCTTTCCTTTGGTTCTTGTCCATCAACCATTGGGATTAAAATGCTTAAGCTTTAAGAAAATCATCCAAAAAATTAAAATATTCTCAGAGCTAACCTTTCCTTTGGTTCTTGTCCGTCTCCCAGCCGGTCATCAAAGGACTTCATTCAAGTATTTATATGATGTTCAACCAGCAACGTTTGAGTTCTTAAGAACTCTAGGCCAGACTATTGGTTGGTACGTAGGAGCTAGTAAAACCTTTCTGGAAAATATTCCATTCAACCTATTTTCTAGTCTTGTTCTTAATACTAGAGAGAAACCGAGGCCAATGTTTCCATGTATTGAATGTAAAAATGATCTCTTAATCTAGCCTATAGCACTTTCATATCAAAAAGAGCTGAGCTGGGGATAGAGTTCATTTGTAAAAAACAAACAAACAAACAAAAATTTGCCTAGCCAGCCCCTGAGTTTGAGCTTAACACTGCACAAAAAAGAAAGTCTTGAGCAACTTTCACCAATAAGTTGTGACTTTTTCTTTGCAGGTCTGGAACTATCCCCTTTCTCTTCCGCTTGGTTCTCCTTGTTGTGTACCTTCTTTACTTGACTTTATTAGATATTTACACATTGAAAACTTTTATATCATCGGTGTGTAGCAATAGTTTTCAAATTGTTACTGTTGGCTGTTAGAGGAAACAGGAGTTCTATGCTCAAAATACATTTTATTTTATTTTTTTTTATTTTATTGTTTCAGAACTTTTGTTTTTTTATTTATTATTTTTATGGGCAGCTCAGCCTGCCCTGAGGGCAGGGCTGGCTCAGCATGTGGTGCCAGGGATCAAACTGAGGTCCCTGCAGCTGCCTAAGCTTTCCTAAACAGGCACTTTAGACCACTTAGCCATCCTGCTGGGCCCTCAAAATACATCTTAAAAATTGTAGATTGTTTTCTTTTTAGCAAGGTTTCCCCAATAATTAATGTGCCACTCTATGTAGAATGCAAGAACAAGGTAAATAAGAAGGATAGACATTTTTGAAATGTCTCCCAGGGTGGGGCATTTCAGAACACTGAAAACGAGTGACAATGTTTTTTAGTGCAAAGACTGGAATTGGAAATTTCTCAAAAATGTGGTTAGGCTTAAGGTAGCTATGACATACGCTCCTTGACAGACAGACAGGCAGACAGGCAGAAAGACAGACACACAGATACACACACACACACACACACACACACACACACACACACACAGAGGCTTATTCTAGGCTTATTCTGCAAAGGCCTAGAGTGTGCTTTCTGTCTGGCATTCCCCTCGTAACTCCAAACACATCTCATTCATCATCTTGGGTCTCCAGGAAAGCGATATCCACAGGGCCTCTAGATCTTCCTTCCGTTCCAGGTTGAAATGCCTAAAGGAGCCACCTGCTGTTAACTATGAGCAGCTTACCCTGCTCTAATGCCATAATGGGAACGCTCAGAAAGTTAGTCTTTTTTTTTTTTTTTTTGTCTTTTTGAGACAGGGTCTCACTATGCAGTTGAGGCTGGCCTTGAGCTCACTTTTGTAGCCCAGGCTGGTCTCGAACTCGCACCAATCCTCCTGCCTCAGCCTCCCAAGTGCTGGGATTACAGGCGTGAGCCACCATGCCCGGCTAGTCTCTTATAATAGGACATGCCTGTGATTAAATCTCATGAGCTACTCTGACTCTTGCTCTTTCCTTGATGAGCCCTCTACTCCTCTCTTGTGCTCTTCTAAGAAAAACCTGCTCTTCAGTTTATTTATTTATTTATTTTCTTGTTTCAGAACCTTTGTTTGTTTATTCACTCATTTTTATGGCTGGCTCAGCCCGCCCCGAGGGTAGGGCTGGCGCAGCATGTGGTTCCGAACCGCGGTCCCTGAAGCCGCCCAAGCCTTCCCATGGAGGCGCTTTAGACCCCTGAGCCATCCCGCCAGGTCCCGTGCTCCTCAGTTTAAACACTATGCTCTTGAAAAGGCTCATCCTGCAATTCATATCCAAAAGCATTCTTTGGTTGCCTTTTTTTTTTTCTTTTTTACACAATTTCCTCATCACTTTGATGAGCAATCTTCAATCTGCATGCCCTCTTTGATAAAATTCTGGTGTTCACTTTCACTGTGGAAAAGACTGAGATCATCCTGATTCTTAGCTTCTGAAAATGATTTGCTTTTTTGTCTGAATTCTCAGAGAGACTTTTGTCCTTAAGGTTTGGAAACTTAGCCAGGAAGTGTGTGTGTGTGTGTGTGTGTGTGTGTGTGTGTGTGTGTGTGTGTGTGGCAGTCATGCTATCATCACAAGAGCTGATGCTCCCCAGGCTCACAGGGACTTTCTGTTCCACAGGCAGAGGTCACACTATTTCTTTCATTCTGGCAAATGAATGACAGGCATATCTACAAATTCTACTCCCATGAGATAAATCTATCTTCTCGGAATGTTGACCTGGGTCCTGAGCATTCATTCGAATGCTCTCTGACAGGGAACCTGGATTCTGTTCATTTTCTAAGATCTCAGTGTACTGAACCACAGCATGGCCAGCCTGACAGCTGGTCTCCCCTCTCTCCCATCCGGGTATTTAGGGCTGTTATGCCTGAGGTTTTCCTTAACCTTTCCTAGGTTGCCCACTTACTCCTAAGTCTCTTTCTCCAAACTGAAACATATTGGAAGAATTCACAGCTTTTTTTTTTTTTTTTTTTTTTTTTTCCTACAGCTACTATCTTCCCTCCCAGTACTGTACTGGAGCTGTTTTGTTTTGCTTTGTTTTTTTTAAAAAAGTGGGGGCTTAGCTTGCCTCCTGTGGCACCAAATTGTTCTGTTTCTTCCCTGACCCACTATTTTTCTTAAAAGAATACAAAACAGTAATAAAAAGACAGCATTAGAAAGATACAAAATTTCACTAAGCAAAGTAATAGGAATTTAACAATGGCTGCTGAATTATATTGTCTTCAAATTAGTTGTTTATGCTACCAGATATGAATGTGCAAACTAGGTTTAAAGAAAAAAAAATAACCAAAGGTTATAAGATATTAAAAAGGAAAAAAATTAAGCATTAACTATTCCTTCCAAAAGACCAGCAGAAATTGACAATACAACTATCCAAACCATCCTATATATATACTTAAATATATATTTCCCTTCTTTCCTTTGTCCTTTGCCTCATCCCAATTTTTCCTTCATGTTAAACAAATTCTTTCCCTTCCACAGTATCAGTTGTACCTTTCTAATTTTGTTTACTCTCAGATTCTCACACTAGTGACACAATGCAACATTTGCACACATGGGTGTAATTTATTTCACTTACCAATACAATCTCTGGATGGATCCATTCATCCACAAAAGCATGAAATTTATTTTTTATGGCTGAATAATACTCCACTGTGCTACAACACCATATCCTTTTTATCAGTTTCTCAGTTAATGGGCATTTGCGTTGTTTCCAGGATTTAGCTATGACAAACTGAACTGCTATAAACATAGATGTACATATATCACTGTGGTAAAATGATTTTAATTCCTTTGGAAAAATACCTAGAAAGGGAATAGCAGACTTGAATGGGACCTTTAATCCTGGCTTTTTAAGGAATCTCCACACTGATTTCTATAATTGTTGGACTAGTCTGCACTCTCACCAACAGTGGAGAAGGGTTTCTTTTTCACCACAACTCCTCCAACATTTGTTATTGTTGATAGTCATTCTTTCTGGTATAAGATGCTATCTTAGTGCTGTTTTAATTTGCATCTCTTGAATGACCAATGATAATGAACATTTTTTCATATATTTATTGACCATTTGTATCTCTTCATTTGTGAAGTGTATATTCATCTTAGTTGCTCGCTTTTGGATTAGGTCTTTGAATTTTGAAGACCTGATTTTTTTGAAATACTTTATATGTTCTAGATAGGAGACCTTTGTCTGTGGGACAGTCTGTTATAATTTTTTTTTCTCAATTTGTGGGTTTTCTCTTTACTTTGTTGGTGGTTTCTTTTGATGTGCAGAAACTTTTCAAAAAGATGAAATCCCAATTGGTGATTCTTTGAAGTTTCCCATGGAGTCTGATTTTGTTCATGAATTCTCTACCTACCCCTATGTCCTTAAGATTTCTACCTACCTTCTCCTTCTCAAGATTTAGTGTTTCACTTTTGATATTTAAATCTTTGATCCTGGGCATGGTGGCTCACGCCTGTAGTCCCAGCACTTGGGAGGCTGAGGCAGGAGGATCGTTGTGAGTTCGAGACCAGCCTGGGCTACAAAAGTGAGCTCAAGGCCAGCCTGAACTGCACAGTGAGACCCTGTCTCAAAAAAAGCAAAAAAAATAAAAAATAAAAAAAATAAATCTTTGATCCATTTTGACTATAGTTCTGGGCCTGGTGATAGGCATGGATCTATTTTTAGTCTTCAGCATGTGGAAAGCCAGTATTTCCAGTGTCATTTATCAAAGAGGCTATCTTTCTTCAAGTGAACATGTTTAGCCCCTTTGTCGAAGATAAGGTGGCTGACTTTGTTTGTAGCTGTGTGTGTCTGCCTCTTCTATGTTTCACTGTTCCTCAAGTCCATGTTTGTGCCAGTGTGCTGATTCTATCACAGCGGCTTTGTAGTATGACTTCAAGTCAGGGACGGTGATGTCTCCTGCCTTTCCTTCGTTGCCCAGTATTGCTTTTGCTGTTCTACATCTCTCTTGGTTTCAGTGAATTTTAGGAGTGTTTTTCCTAGATCTGTGAGGTATACTAATAGTATTTGAATCAGGATTGCATTGAATGTGTATAATACTTTTGGGAGTATGGATATTTTCACAGTGTTGGTTCTTCCTACTCAGGAGCAAGAAATACCTTTCCATTCCCTACGATCTTCTTTAATCTTTTTTGCAGAGTATTATAATTTTCACTGGGAAATCTTCTACCTCTTTTATAGATTGATTTCTAGGCATTTCTTTTTTTAGATTTTATTGCAAAAGGTACAATTTCCACAATGTCTGTCTTGGTGCATTTGTTGTTTGTGTACAGAAATGCCACTAAGTTTTGAGTGTTGACTTTGTATTCTGCTATGATGCTCAATTTGATTATTAAATCTACAAGTCTGTTAGAAGTGTTTTCAAGGTCTTCTACATATAGTATCATGTCATCTGCACATAGTGATAACTTCACTTATTCTTTCTTTTGCCACTATTTGAGAAGTTTATTCATGAAGTTATTTTATCTTGTAAGGTGGCTGCTAATAAATTTTGGATAATCTTTATCTTTCCTGCTTTATTCTTTACCATTTTTTTTGTTTAGGAATTGGGGAAAGGCCATCCTAAAAGTCCCTTCCCTTGATGCATAATACCAGCTAAATACTTCAATCATAATCTAGAGATTTACAACATTTCAAAAGGAAATGAAACATGTCCCTTCACAAGGCAGGTAGCAAAATGACAGAAAAAAAAATAATATAGATGGAGTGTGCACTCTGAGCCTTAGTTCATGCCATCTGGACTGTGGTGAATGCTCAAGGACCCTCAGAAGATGAATCCAGCCCCTATCCACATCTTCTCCTCTGAGTAGTCTCATGGGTATGCACGGGCAGGATGGGGACTACTTGATGAGTGCAACATTAATGAATCGGTGATAGAATTAGACCTCTGCTTACTGGCAAAGAGTCTGGGAGTAGTTATAGTGGAAGTATTTATGAGTTCATGAGTTTGTACTTAGTAAGGGACAAATAGAATGCTGCATGGAGCAAGCAAGGTGGAACTGACTGAGAGTTTCATCTCCTAAGACAGAACAGGAGAAAGAAAGAATGAAAGAGAGAGAGAAGGAAGGAGGGAAGGAAGGAGAGAAAGGGAGGTGGAGGGGAAGGAGGGATGAAGGGAGGAAGGTAGGAAGAGGAGAGAGAGAGTTAAGGAGGAAGGAAAGATAGTAGCAAAAGAGAGGAAGAAAGAAAAAAGTAAGAAAAGACAAGAGAGCAAGAGAAAATGAGAGAGAAGAGAAGAGAAGAGAAGAGAAGAGAAGAGAAGAGAAGAGAAGAGAAGAGAAGAGAAGAGAAGAGAAGAGAAGAGAAGAGAAGAGAAGAGAAGAGAAAGCTATACAGGAGAATGGAAAAAGACAAGTTCTCTGAACTCCCAACCTGAGAAGACAAATTCTTCTATTCAGAGCCTTTGTCATTTTACCATCTCAAAGTCCCCTCAGCATACTTAGGTTCTTAGTTCCTGGCTTGGTACTAGTTTGACTGACACAGTTCTTCCTGTTTAGACTCCACATATTTTTTGGGGTGCTCACTTTAGCTCAATGATAGTCCACACTTACCAACTAATTTATGGAGGAGAGTTTTCTTCCAGTGATGGTCACTGTGCTTAGACCATTGCTTTTCTTGATTATGAGAAGAGAAACAAGTTTAGAACAACATACCATGATTTTCCCTGTTGTAAAACAACTAACCTTCCTAGGATCAAAGGGCTAAAGCTGATTTCTTTCAAGGAGCTTAAAGATACGGAAAGAGTGCCCCACAATTTGCCAGTATATCAGTTTTACCATTTGTGAAGTATAGAAGGTATGATCACTATAAAATAAGCAAATAGTTTTATAATGGTTGGCTTGCCCTCAAAATGTGAAGTTTATTACGCGATAAATTTTAGCTCACACCAAATTTAATCTAATTGTGCAACTCTGAAAATATTAAAAGCATTCAGATGGAATTATAATTTGCTTAAGACATATTGAAGAAGAAGTTTAATAATCAAATATAAATGCATGTGGATCTAACAACATATGAAAGGTTTTCCTGATTTGCTTTCAATTTCTCTTATATAATTCAAGTAAAAAAATAGCTCGAAAGACTGAACCAGTGTACATGCTATGCTTCTGTCTGCTCACTGGGCAGCTGCTGCTTTTCTTCATACAATCTGCTAAAATAATTTCCAAGCCAAGTCAAATAAAACTGTTTGAAAGGATGAGAGCCCCAGAATATAAGTGTGGCATCAAAGACTCCTTTGTCCTTGCCTTGACTACAACTATTTCTGATACGATGGATTCATATGCTAAATACATCTCTTTTGGCATCAAGTTATTTTTTAAATTTTTAAAGCAGAATGCAGTTGACTTCTGTAATTACTTCAGCTATTGAAAGAACAAAATTATCCCTCAAGAGCACAAATTCAGTTCCCTGTTTTTATAGAAGTATCTGAAAATGTCCAGTCCTGTTAGAGAAGTCACAGTCGTGATCATCATAGTGTGGCTCTACAGCATCTGCAGCCGTCTATGTCACTAAATATTTTTGTTCCAGCATGTAAGAGGTAAGGAAGAGAAAAGAGTTGCAAAGTTGCTGAACGAACCAATGAAAATAGATAAGGAACATTGTTCTCCCCTGTTTGAATTGCCATGAAAGAGATAAGATTATACTTCATTCTATCTGGCCTATCAAAGGTGGAAAGAAAATCGTCTTGAACATCAGTCACAAATGATACTATCAAGAAAAGTAACCGAAGACGTGACATTTGGTTATAGAAAAAATCTGAACCAAAAACCATATGGGTTTTTTCTTTCCTCCACAGAAGGAGTCTGCGCTGCAGAAGTGGTTGTTTGTACTCGTGACAACAGTCACATCCCTGCAGCTGCGCCAACACTGCTGCAGGGCTGCCGAGCCCTGCCCCTGGCAGCCAGCGAGCCTGTGCTTTTCTAGGGGTGGCCAGAGGGTTGCTGAGGTAAAGAAGGGCACTTATGCTACCACTCTCATCTTCTTTCTTGACTTTCTTGTGATTCTCAGAACAGTGAGACAGCTTCTCGAATTTTCAGGTACAACTTGTGTGGTAGTGCAGGGCCAGTGACCAAAAATAGAAAAACAACAATCGCCCTACTAAAAAAGCAGCCAAGCAGATAAAGATCTCAGACATCCAAAGTATGCTGGAGTGTTTGTTCACTTCATTCTGGACTGAAACTTGTTCCACTCTTACTAGATAGAGAAAGAAACCTAGACTGATGGAGTAAGAGCACTTTTAGTGGCTTCCTGGTGGCTTGTTGCTGTTGTTTGCTTTTTATGCAAACTACCACGTTGAAGAAGGTGAAGTGTGCCCCTGGGCCCTCAGTTATTAAGGATCTAGATGGTAGCTTCTCCACTGACTTCAGTTGCTCTCTGTTCTCCAGACTTTTTTTTTTTTTTTTTTTTTTTTTTTTTTTTTTTTTTTGTCTTTTTGAGACAGGGTCTCGCTATGCAGTTGAGGCTGGCCTTGAGCTCACTTTGGTAGCCCAGGCTGGTCTCAAACTCCCACCAATCCTCCTGCCTCAGCCTACCGAGTGCTAAGATTACAGGCGTGTGCCACCACGCCCGGCTTGTTCTCCAGACTTTCACTTCAGATTCATGAATAGTGGTTAAGAAAGCTCTGTCTCTCTGAGTCTGTCTGTCAATCAGTCTGTCTGTCTGTCTGTCTGTCTGTCTGTGTCTCTGTGTTTCTCTGTCTCTCTGTCTCTCTCTCTGTCTCTGTCTGTCTGTCTGTCTGTCTGTCTCTCTCTCTCTCTCTCTCTCTCTCTCTCTCTCTCTCTCTCTCTCTGTCTCTCTGTCTCTCTCTCAGCATAACCATGATGCCTGGCTCCTCAGTCTTGTTCCAAAAAGTTGCTTATGCATAAGGATAAGGTAAGTCTATAAAATACATTTCAATCATCCATGCTTCTATAAATTAAAGTTTAGGCCTCATATGAGCGATTTAACCAGGCAGAAGCCCACTCTTCCCAGGGCAGAGCTACCTGGGTTTTCTCTGAAGCCTCCAGTTCTTCATGGGGAAAATTCAGGGTCCTCTGGTGAGGTGACGTGCAGCCCGTCTCTAGATGCGCCACTGACTCACTGCCTACTTCATGGGGAGTCCAGCTTTCTTATTCCTGCTAAGTGAGCCCCTAAAGCTCCTGCTTGATGTTACCAGCTATCCCTGCAAGCCTCTTATCATCCTCACCATTCCAACTATCTGCCTCCCTCCCAATTTTCTGCTTTGTACTTCTTTCTCCTCTTCTAAGCCATAATTCATTTTCAAACCTTGTGGGTCTTTTTTTCATGTCTTCTTCCATCACCATAAGGCGACATCCATAGAAAATGCTGCTTTCTGGGCTGAGGAGAAGGCTCTGTAGAATAAGTGCATGCCTGGCAAGTGCAAGGTTCTGAATTCAATCCCCAGTACTGCAGAAAGAAAAGAAAAAACAAAATGCTGCTTTCTACAGATGCAAAAACCAAGCAGGTTGTTGAGTTTTGTACTACCTTAAAAATACACACAGAGAGAATTACAAGTGTCAATATTACTTAGAAACATAAAAGCTGAAATAGGGGCTAGGGAGCTAGCTCAGCAGTCTAAGTACCTGCCTGGCATGTGCAACCCGAGTTCAATCCCCGGTACTGCATGCAGGGCTAACCCCGTGCTGGGGAAACTGAGCGAGCAGGATCATTGTAAGTCCAAGCTGCATACCGAGAGCCTCCACCAGATAGATAGATAGATAGATAGATAGATAGATAGATAGATAGACAGATAAATGATTTTTTAAAAAACTAAGCTAGGAAATACAAAAGTTGTTCTGCCACGCTTCTTAAAAATAAGAACCAAGCTAATTTCCAACACTGTCTTCTGTTTTGTGGAGAAACCTAATTCTCCGTGCAGCAGACCTAGGAATGAGGGAGTGGTTCCGTATCTCAAGATGCTTTCTGGTCCTGTGTCTAATTCGAGCATGTTTAAGAGTCACCTCCCTGGTGACAGAAACCCCAGCAAGGACTCCATGAGTTCCTTTAGCTTTCATTGCAACCTACTTACTGCACGCTTCAGGAGCAAAGGGGGTTACACTGCACCAAGGCTGACATGGAACGCTGGTGACTTTGGTTCTTCAGAGACTGCTAAGTATTTTGCAACTCAGCTTCCTGCCTCTCCCCGTAGTTGCTCTGTCCTTCCTTTTCTTCTTTGACACATCCTTCTCAATGGCAAGGGAAAAATAAAAACAATTTTCTCTTGTTCTCTAGTCCTTGACCTGTCGCTAACCAAAACCCCCAAACTCAGCGGTGCCTTCTTTGCCTCGAAGCAAAAGTTTCATATTCAAACGCCGCCTCCTTAGGGAGAGCACGTGGGTACAGGTGCTGGAGGGGACGTGATCTGCTATCGGTAGCCATTACATTGCTGGAAATACACCTGTGATGAGCGGGTATCACCAGGAGAATTCAGTCAGTCCCAACACAAGCACAAGAAGGTGAGTTTTGTCAAACTGATAAAACAGTCAGGTTCATGCTTTGTCTACCTTTCAGTCCCTAACAGTGAGAGTCTCTTTAAAAATAAGAATATTGAAAAGTAACTTTCTTCTAGTAGACTGGGCATTTGAAATATTTCATGTTCTTTTCAGGATTTAAATATGAGAATGATGCCCCCAAACAACCAGTCAGCATCTCTTATGTGGTTTCCTATTTGTTGCAAATATTAAATGGGTCTCAAACAGATAGAAGTTCTGACCACCGTGTGTGTGTGCGTGTGTGTGTGATATTTAAAAGAAAAAATATCAAAATCGATCCTTAGTCTTTCAAACTCTCTCCAACTTTGAGCTGCCCAAGAACGGCCCCAAAGTTCCTAGCTGAAGATGTCTAGATGGGTTACAGCTACAGGAGTCGCTAAGCGAGTTGCATCAGGTGATTTCAGCCCAGGTCATCCTGGATCACAGAAGCACTGCAGCCTGTGAGAACTACACAGCAGCGGGAGGAGGAAGGCGAGGGGCAGCAAGGGGCAGGGCTTCTAAACGGTGGTATTCCTCTCCAAACAAAGGAAGCGACAAAATGACACTGAAGCTGGAGGCTACAAGTTCAAGTTTGTATCATAACATGCAAATGAGAGCACGATCTATTTAAGCAAATACACAGTGCCTTGTGCTCAACCTTACACGTTTGCATAGTGAGAGAAAGTGCAAAGGTGCTATTCAAATACTTGGTATCTGGGGCAGCACAGCCCTGACCACTGTGCTGGTGAAAACCAGGGTGCTGAAAGTCCTTTTCTGTGACAGGCATTAACTGCTTGGCTGGGGATCCCAAAGCAGTTTGGGATCACTGAGAAGGTGGACGGGGCCCTGAGGGGGCTGCAGCTGTTGCACTCTCTTAGCAGTTGGCCACTGAAGTACACCTGTCAGCTGGAAGAGTGGAGTAGGGGTAAACCCACAAACACCCGTGAGCAAGACTTGGCCGCAACCTCCCTGCTGTTCCCCTCTCTCTCCCTCTCTATGTTCTATTCCCTTTCATTTTTCTTTTCTCTTCCTACTTTTCCTGGCCTTAGTATTTATTACACACGGTGTTTTTCATTGGATCCACTCAATTACTTGGCATTAAGTTAAAAATATTTAGAACACTGATGGTATTCAGAGCAAAGAGAAAATGGAACTGCTAGGGAAGTGGATTTTGAAACTATGAGTAACTTCCTATCACCAGAGAACTGCTGCTCTCTTAAAGGAGGCCATAATGTAAGGGAGATGATTCAAGTAACTCACCATGCGGTAGCAATATTTATTTTAGTCTTCAATGGATTTTAGGGTGGTAAATAACTAATTTTATAGTAGGTCTGTGTTCACGCAGCAGTTAAAAGAAATTAGGCCAAAGCAAAATAAAACAGGCAGATCTAGGGCTGGCCAAATAGCTCAGCAGATTAAAATGCCTGCAAGCAGGCACAGGGGCCAGGGGATTCCACCCCTGCCCCCAGGGGGCACTGAGATGGTAACTGAGACTGGGTATGGTGGTGGCGTGCACCTGTAATCCCAGCTCTTGGGATTGAGCTTCTGGTGAGACCCTGAACACCCTGCAGATCCTTCCCTTAAAAAAAAAAAAAAAAAAAAAAAAAGGTAGTTCTTCCAAAATACAGTATAATTTTTTCTTTTATGATGCTTTTTTCACTGGTCTTAAGGATATTCAAGCTCAAAGGAAAGCAATTCAGTCATGATGCTAAGGGCAGATTCGGTGCTTATAAGTTTCATGATAAAAAGAAGATAGATGTGGCACTAGTTTTTAAAATGTCTTTTTTTCTTTTTTCTTTTCCTTTCTTTCTTTCTTTCTTTCTTTCTTTCTTTCTTTCTTTCTTTCTTTCTATTTTATGGCTGGCCCAGCCTGCCCTGGGGTGAGGCTGGCACAGCATGTGGTGCCAGGGATCCAACTATGGTCCCTGTGGTTGCCTGAGCAGGTAGGTGCTTTAGACCACTAAGCTATCTCACCAGCCCACCCCTGAAATTAATTTTTGAAAAGGGCTGAGGTTATAGCTAAATGTGAAGACCCTGGGTTTATTATTTTTATTTTTTATTTTAATTTTTATTACTTTTAATAAGAGATAACAACATGAGAGTCTCAAAACGTGTTAGTAGTACATTCGCAATGGATGAGACACTGCATATTGTTGTCCTCACAAATGTTATGACAAATTTTCTAATTAATATTGGTTCTGAAGGGAGGGGGAGAAAAAAGAAAAGAAGAAAAATGTTATCTTATTTATACATGTAAATAAGACTATATATACAACTACTTCCATTTCTTTTATTTTAAGGCGAATAAAATGCATTTAAAATGATTCAGAATTTTAAAACAAGATGATAGGAAATCAACAATGGTTGCTGTATCACGTGTTGTTATCTTCAAAGCAGCTGCGCTTGTGGCTGTTCTTTATAAGCTTGCTGTGAAGTTGGCAGAGGAACTGGCGGGCACACTATGAGCACTCAGTGATGTGTAAAAGTGAAAAGCATTATAAAGGCAGGAGCACTTCTGCTCCAAAAATGTTGCACATCTCACTATCATTTATGAGGGAAAGTTAAGACCAGGTGTTTTACTGCTAGAGGAACTCAGGTGCCCATATAGGCAGTGCCTCTTACGGCGGGACTCTACTGAAAGTCCTTTGCCTCCTTAAAGCTCAGTCTCCTCAGCCATTCAATAAATAGTAAGTCTCTATGTTAGTGGAGCTCATATGTGTTTATGCTACTATGATGATTAGAAGGAAATGCAGAAAAAAATACTTGGCCCAGTTCCCGGTGTGTCATAAGGACTCGGCTCATTAGGGACAAGTGAATGGCATGTTTTAAAGGGAGAAAGGTAGAGAAAGCTCAGATAGAGACCTCCACTGAAAAATAGAGGAATGAGGCAGCAGCCATCCACAGCTGCCCTCGATGCCAGTCAGAAAAACATGCCCGTTGTCCTGGATGTTAGGGTACTTTCTGTTTTGCTTCAACACAGTTTCAAAGATGTTCATTGTTACAACTTGATCCTCTTCCTGAGTGGCATTTTCTGGCCTTGCTGCAGTGTAAATCTGTTTCCTTAGGTATCAGTTCTTCTATTTGTTGGTGGCATGGTTCTCCTTTCTTGGCGAGCCCCCCAAAACTTGAGGAGGATTTTTTTTCTGCCTCAGGCTGCCTTAAGGGCAGGTCTCATGATCCATGTGGAGGTGGGGATGGAACAAAAGTCCCCGGCACCCGAGTGACTTTGCCAAACTGTGTGCTTTAATCACCTGAGTTGCCTGGCATCACCTGAGCTATGTGGCAAAGTCGCCTTTCTTGACATTGCCTCTTCAGTGCTTGGACAGTCTTGGCTTTCCACTCCTTCTTGGAGAGGAGATTCACCTGTTGTACAGTGTCTGCTGCTTCCATTTGTGCAGCTGGACTGGGAAAGGGAATGGCTGCAGTGCAATGAAGCCTGACTGCAAGGCTGAGTGTGCTGTGGATGGGGTGCTGTCGGGGCCAGAATTCAACACTCAGATGGCAATTGAGACTAAGCTTGATGGCATGCGCCTGTGATGTCAGCTCTTAGGAAGCTGTAAACAGGCCAATCACTGTGAGTCTGATCTATTAGTGAGACCCTGAACAACCTTCCTTAAAATAATAATAATAATAATAATAATAATAATAATAATAATACAATCATCCAAAAGATATTATTTGCCTGGAGTGTTCACTAGAAGTATATTACCTGAAAAATAATTGCTTAGTGTGACAAGCACCCTCTGCCTTTTTTTTTTTGTCTTTTTAAACAGGGTTTTGCTATGCAGTTCAGGCTAGCCCTGAGGTCACTTTTGTAGCCCACACTGGTCTCGAACTCACATTAATCCTCCTGCCTCAGCCTCCCAAGTGCTGAGATTACAGGCATGCACCACCATGCCTGACTCAAGCACCCTCTGTATCTTCTAGAGGTTGGTAAGACCTAAAGAGCAAACCTCAAGAAATGCATCCTTTAAAGTGCCATGTATTTAATTATTTAGAAAGTATAAATTCCCCAGCAGCTGGGATTACAGGCATGTGCACCACACTCGGACTCCATCACTGGCTCAGTGTGGCTCAACATGTGGTAATAGGGATCAAACCCCAGTCCCTGCACTTGCCTAAGCAGCTGCTTAGTTTGCTGAGCTATCTCACTGGCCCTCAGCTACTTAGAATTTTAAAAGTTAAATAGTCTCCAGACAAGGACTTCACCTAGACTCCTCAGGAGATTTAAGGTGTAAATACCATCAGAATTTTATCAGCTGGAATCAAAATTAACTACATCTAGGTCTAAATTGGTTTAACTTATGGTACTTTATATGTAAAAGAAAGATAAGTTTATATTGATATTGAAAAACATCTATGAAATACAGTAATTAACATGTGATAAGGGACATGATTTCTATAGAATCTTTTAAGTAAATAGAACAGCTTACTTTTACTTTGAGACCATACTGCTCTAAAACATACATCAAGCAAGCTTCTATTATACTGTTATACACTGTGGCAGAAGTGAATCATGAAGAAATATGAGCACACGTGCTTCAGCGTCTTGATTCAGCAGTAATAACAAAAAAATAGTAACACAAAAACCCAGTTGTTGATAGCAAGAACTTATATTTAATAGCACATTCTAAAACTGTGAAACTAGCCCTCCCTCCAGATAGGCTATTCTAATGTAAAACTACTTGTAGACTTTTCTTGAAAAGGCACAGAGTTAGGCTTTTCATAGGCCATGAATGTTACTTAGTATGCTAACCCTTGTTTTAAAGTTTTCCTGCGGTATTATTTTAAATGATTTAGACAGTCAGCCACATTATTAATTTTATTAATAAACCACTGTAGAGGAAAACACATCAAACTCTTTTTAGTTAAAATAATTAAATTGTTTATTATTTTTAAGCTTTTGTTATTTTATTCTAAGCACAATATTGCAGAGTTTCAGAGTTCATGAATAGGTCGGTTGAGTTAATAATTCATGTTAAAACTTTGACCACTGTCTGCTTTAAATAGTTTTTTTTTCTTTTTTAATGTATTTGTACAGGGTCTCACTATGCAGCTTGGACTCGTAGTGATTCTCCTGTTTTCAGCCTCCCTCGCACTGGGATTATAGGTCACATGCTAGACTTGGTCCAGGCTCAGCGTGCCTTGGGGGCAGGTGTGGGGCCGGCACAGCCTGTGGTCCTGAGAATCAAGCCCTGGTCCCTGTACTTGTTTAAGCAGGCTCTTATCCCGCTGATATATCTTGCTGGCCCTGCTTTAAATAATTTTAATGAAAGCTATAATCACATTTTATAATATGGTGATAAAATAAACTTAGAAAATTACTTTTTAATAATCTACTATTCTAAATTAAAACTTGCCTGTCTTATAAAATATTAAGTAAGTCTGGGTTTCCACTAAAGTAAGTTGTCATTATTTCAAACTTTCTTACCCTATACCTGTTATACCTACCCAGGTTACCTCAGAATAGCATGCTCCTCATGTGATATGTGCACCATCTTCCCCAGCATGGGCTTAAGCATTTTTTCAAAACTACGATTCCTGCTTCAATCTCACTTCTGCCACAGCCCCCTGCTCAATTCAGAGAGTCTTGCTTTGAGGCTTGCAGGTCTCCATTTTTAATAATTTGTGCAGGAAGTTCTTCTTTAATTCTATTTCACCGCTCTTTAAGTAGAAAGTCCTTTTTTATTTTTTTGTGAAATCAAGATGAGTTTGATAGAAGCTTAGAAATTTGTCTTCCTCAATTGTACTTTGGACAGAGTAGGAACAGAAGGTGGTGAAATCAAAGAAAAGGCATCTTGGAACACGCGGTTAGTAGGAATCATCCGGCACTGTGTGGACCCTGGGCTAACTGGCGGTGCTGGAGGAGCTGGAATGTAGCAGCTTACTAGTGGGGATGCCAGAGGAGCCTCCTGGACTGCGTGCCTTCCTCCCTGGCGCCAGGAGTCCCACCTGTTCTCCTGCAGGTGGACATGTCCTTGGGAGAGGTCTAGCAGGCCAGTGCATGTGTTCTGGTTGCTTTGATTGTAGCTAAAGGCACTTTGCATGCCACCACTCCCGCACAAGGGCTGGAACATCTAGCAGAAACAGGGACTGCTGAAGACCAACTTTCTCAGTTCCTTTTGCTTCAAGATAGACCTACATTCCTCGTTGTTTCCTTTATCCCAGGAAGATAATTCTGACCTGAAGAATTTCGAAGACAATAAAATGTTTCTGAAACAACTGAAAAATTATTAATAACAACAAACAGAAAAAAAAAAAAAAAAAAAAAAAAAAAAAAAAAAAAAAAAAAAAAAAAAAACCAGCACAAAGCTGTATAGCACAGAGAGTGGTGGAATGAAGAGACTTCTGTCGTGTACTCCTCTCTGATTCTAGCCAGGCATTTTGTCAAATACTTGACATCGCCCACATGCCACAAACACTGAGCCCTAAGTCAAGCTTTGTCGTTTGCAGTCCAGTTGGGTCTCTGACGAAGTACTTTGTATGGTGCCCAACTACGTGCACCTTTCCCACCTTGTACCTGCACAGGTTACAGGTTCACCCACTTAAAGGCATGTATGTGACATGCATTGTTCTCCAGGTTTTAATTAGTACTATATGCTAAAGACAGACATCAAGCCTGAATAAAATCTTTTATTTTTATTGCTCAGAAGCATCACAAGGAGGAGACCCCCAAATTTTGGGGGGTATTTAGGATCAAACACCTGGGCGCTTTATCACTGAACTATGTCCCTAGGACCTTTTTATTTTTATTCTGAGACATAGTCTCACTAAGTCACACATGCAGAATTTAAATGAAATTTGTGGTCCTGCTGCCTCAGCCTCCTAAAGTACTGGGATTATAGGCATATGCCACCACATGCAGCTGCTTCCTCAAATGTTGGTATAACTACATGGCAGTAGTGTATGATATTTAATGGCACAAACTCATACACACATGAATTCATGGGATTTGTAGTCAACCCATATATATCACACTCACGCAAGCATCATTTGAGGAATAACAGGAAAGTGGGTGCAATATCAATGAAACTGAAAGGATTAAAAGCAGTGGGAGATTGTATTGGGAAGGTAACAGGAGCTAAGCTTTATAAGCTATGCAAAGAACTTGGGGCCTTAGCTTAACTATGAGGATGAGCTAATCAGACTTTGTAAGAAAAATTGTTCTTGTATCAGTAGAACTAATTAGGGGACCAGTTTCTGATTTCAGTGGTGCAAGACTAGTTAAGCCAGAAGTCTGCTGTACAATATTTTGCTTACAGTTAAAAGAATTGTTCCTTGAATTTATTATCAAGAGGATAGATTTCATGTTAAATGTACTTCCACAGAAGCCGGGCGTGGTGGCTCACGCCTGTAATCCCAGCACTCGGGAGGCTGAGGCAGGAGGATTGGTGCGAGTTCGAGACCAGCCTGGGCTACAAAAGTGAGCTCAGGACCAGCCTCAACTGCATAGCGAGACCCTGTCTCAAAAAGACAAAAAAATAAATAAATAAATAAATAAATGTACTTCCACAGTAAAAATAAATAAATAAATAAAATTAAAATTAAAAATAGTAAGTGAGACCAAAAGGTGTAGTCCAAGCAAGATCCTGGGCTAGGGAGGCGTCAGTAGAGGGGGCGGGGTGGATGGATTTGAGAGACACTTAGATGAGAAAGTGATGGTGGTGTGGTGTGAAAAAGATTCCCAAGATTCCATCTGCGTAATTAGATGAGCATTGCTTTGGGAGAACGAACAGGATTCTGGAGAGGAACATGGATTTTTATCTTGAATCTGTTCGAGCCCCTCAAGATGTCCAGTAGGCAGGAAGTGAGGGGGTCAGAAGCTCAGAGGAGCGTCAGTTTTCTCTCGGCTTCGTTGGTAGGCCAGCCTACTTGTGGGACTCAATGCTTTTCTGAGCTTTTCCATTTCAATCTTCCTTATAGACAATTTGTTTTATTAATTAATTTATTTATTTATTTTGTCTTTTTGAGGCAGGGTCTCACTATGCACTTCAGGCTGGCCTTGAGCTCACTTTTGTAGCCCAGGCTGGTCTCGAACTTGCACTGATCCTCCTGCCTCAGCCTCCTGAGTGCTGGGATTACAGGCGTGCGCCACCACACCTGGCTTTAATTTTAATGAGAAAAATAACAATGGGACAGTTTCAAAACAGGTTAGTAGGACAGTTACAATAAGTAATGCATCGCATATTGTTGTCTTCGTAGTAGTTATTCAGAGGACAAGATGCAGACATGACATCTTGTCTAAACACTACCAGCACAAATCTTCCTTCTCACTGAACTCTGATTGATCTAGATCTGTACACTCTGTCCCTTAGGATAGTCACTAGGCACAATGCCTGCTTAAATTTAAATTAAGTGAACAAAATTTAAAATTCAGTTCCTCAGGTACATTAACCACACTGCAGATGTTCCGTAGCAATGCAAGACGGCAGCTATGGTGCAGAGAAGCACTGACCCCGAGCAGTTCTTTCGTCCTAGGACAACCTATTGGACACCAATAATGACCTCCTGCCACTTTTATGTCTACATCACTGAGTATGCATTTCCCACAAGATCAAATGGATTATTTTTATAAAATGTTAATAGTTTTCTGTATCTAAACCCCTGTGAGCTTTGAAGTCCATGGAAGCAAAGGCCCTGCCCTTGGCCCACACCCAGGCTTCTCTGGAGGCAGGAACACACCTGTGCCTCTGGCGCTTGGTCAGTGTCCTTTCAATGAATTCCTAACTGATCGGTGATCCAAAGCCTAAACTTTCTGTTCCAGAAATACATTTTAAAAATTGCTTAAATGATGGCTTAGGTGACGGTGACAAAATTGTCCCTAAAAATTGAAATTGTAGGGTAGGCTAGACTAATCATAATAGATCTTCAGCTGAAGGGCTATTAATCATGAAAGTATAACACAGTAGACTCAGGAAAGGTAGGAGACAAGTGGTACCCTCTCATGTTGCTTTCTGCCCCTGTGCTACTCTGTTTTAGCTAGAGCAGCATTTGCCTTGAACCACTCTGTGGAGATGTGTTAGTGACACATGTGGCTGTCACATCACTGTTCCCATCATAGATGTGCTTTACCTCTAAACAACCAAGATAACTGCCCAAAGTGATGGCGAGAGATCTGCGCGACACTCTTCTTGGACCTGGTCATTCTCCCAGTAGGGATTGCCTGTTGTTCCAGGCCACACTCAACTGCACATGCTCATCAAAATGCTGCTTTAACAGCTCCCTCATAACATGCAAGGAGGGGAAAGACGGAACAGGACTTAGGTGTTGGCAAAGAGCCCTGGAGGACGGAAGGCACTAAAGGTAGAGACTGACAAGATGAGAAGAACTCAAATCTAAATGCCCCCTCTCATTTTCCCAGCAGCACTACAGTCTGGTGTTATTTACCTATTTACGAAGAGGGCAGAAGTAAATTGTAGATGAGGAATAATTATTTTGGAGTTATCAAACTATTGCAAAATAGCAAAGTTATGTTTAGCAAGACACATTAAGCACTGGCCATGAACTGGTATTGTGCCAGGCTTTAAGACTTCAATTGAGATAGGACAGGAAGATCCCTACTCTTCGCAACTGTGCCCTTCAGTAAGAGTCACATAACATGAGACAGTACTTAAACTACTGTGTGCTAAGTGTTAAAGTAAGTAGAGCACAAGATACTAGGTGTTAGAGACGCATATAGACCTGGAAAGATGAGACAGGGAAGAGAATAGACATGCACGTGCAGCTAGATGCCCAGGAGAAGGGAGCCCCTGGCCGTGCAGAGAAGGAACTCTGTCACTTAGCATCTCCATGAGGAGGAGGGAGTCATAGGAAGTAACAAGTAGCTGAAGAGATTAACTCTGTTTACTCATTCCCTGGCTCCTAGAAATGAAAATGATCGCTTCTTTCATTCTTTCCGGCTCAACCCCATACTTCTTGAAATGCTATTCAGCTACCTGGGACAGAGGACCCAGTAGTGAAGTGAGCAAGATTTGGAAGCAGGCTGTCTGAGTTCGAGCTCCAGCTTTGCAAAAGCAGCTGACAGAATGGACCAAGTTATAACTTGCATGTTTCTTCACCTACTAATGAGAATAGCAGGGCTGCCTCTGTGACCCGGCACCTGGGAAGCACTCTGCGAAGGTCATCTGTTATTAGAACAGGATAAAAGCGACTCTTGCTGGCTAGTATGAGAACAGTAGTTACTCTATGTTCATATATGACACTGCTTAGGAAGGATTCTGTCCCCCATTCCACTGAGATCCAAGGTTAAGCTTTAAACTTTGCACATTTTCTGTGTATACTAGAAGATGATGTATAAAGAAATAAAGAAAATTTTTAAATGTACTTAGTTCAGGGTCTACAGGGTCTCACTACACAGATTGGACTTGTGGTGATCCTCCTGTTTTCAGTCTCCCAAGTGCTAGGATTACAAGTGCACGCCACCACACCCAGTCTCAATCACACTCTCAGTGTGCCCTGGGGGCAAGGCTGGCACGGCATGCAGGGGTTCAAACCCCTGGCCTCAGCATCTGCCTAAGCAGGCACTTTACTCTGCTGAGTTATCTAATCGGCAAGGATTTCTTAAGATGAGAAAATTACCAGGGACTTACATATATAAAAAACTACTATCGCATGTTTTTAAAGTGTTTCATTTTGGGGTGTGGAGGTTGGTATTGGCAATCCAATCTGGGCCCTCGTGCAAGCTAAATTCTCTATGACTGAATTATACCTGCAGTGTAATGATTTTAAAGATGGGAAGGGGCAAGGGTGATAGTTTAGTGGTCTAAGTACCTGCCTGCCTAGTGCAAGGACCCAGGTTCAATCACCAGTACCACATTCAGTGCAGGCCCTGCACTGTGCCAGTCACTGAAAATGGGTGTGATGGTACATGCCTGTAATCTCAGCACCAAGGAGGCTGAGACAGGAGGATCACTATGAGTCCCAGCTGTGTAGTGAGACCCTGTAACAAATAAATAAATAAATAAATATTTATTTTTTTTTTTTTATTTATTTTTGTCTTTTTGAGACAGGGTCTCACTGTGCAGTTCAGGCTGGCCTTGAGCTCACTTTTGTAGCCCAGGCTGGTCTCGAACTCTCACCAATCCTCCTGCCTCAGCCTCCCGAGTGCTGGAATTACACCCAGCTACAAATAAATCTTTAAAAAAGAAAATAAAGACATGATGAATGAAACCTGTTTTGATGCAGCTAATAGTAATTTTCTTAGGTGACATTTCTTCTACAATTTATTAAGAGAACTTCAGTTTTTAAAAGAAATACTTCAGCAGGATTTTTTTTTATTTTTTAATCTTGATGCAATTAAAAAACCCAAGCATTGCTAATATTTTCTACTTTATTCAGTTATTCTGCCAAGACTTTTCTTCTCTCCTCACATTATATGAAAATTTACTGGTTATCCCCATTTTGAAATAAAGATGTTGAGGTGCAGGACTAAGTAATTTGCCCTGTTATGCAACTGGTAATAAATATAGTAAAAACCAATCCGTAGGCATTTTGACTGTAAAGTCTGAACTTGTATTATGATATTTGAACCTTATAAAGCCTTCAGGTGCTTGAAACACTGTATAACGTACTGTACACACTTAATAAACCCTAATTCTTGCCTTGGAGTTTTCCGTCTACTAAGAATTCTGCTGAAACATTTATGTGCAAACTTGTTACAGGGGAAAGTAATTCAAATATACTTTGAAGATCTCAAGATAGGCCAAGTTGAATTAGCTTTTTATTTAACATCTTTTAGATACTAATAACTCCTATGACTATTAAAGAGGAAGCACAGTTTGCAACCATTTCCAAATCACATTTGACCACAGCAAATTTCTGTCTCTCTCCCGCCCTCTCCCTTTCTCCGTTTCTCTCTCTCAAAAGGACCAGTTTCCCCAGGAACTAACCTTTGCGGAAATGGTACAGGACAAATTGAGTAATGGCTAGTACTGAAGAATTTAAATGCACTAGGGAAAGATGATGTTCGTTTGCTGGGAAAGATTGCCATAAAGAGCAGAAATAGCATAAAAAGGAACTTGAAGTCTGTTTTCTAAATCTTAATTTGCTTCAGATGGGGAAGCTGAGCGAGAACAGGTCTGCAAAATAGATCACTGGTGAAGTGGGAAGTGGGTGCTCTTGCAGCGCCTAACAGCTTCAGCAACTTCATTGTTCAGAGCCAGAACTGCAAGCCGTCTTATCTCCTAAAGTTCACACACATGTGCTCACAACCTCACGCACATGAGCAACAGAATAAGCGTCATGTATTTTGCTGCATCCCTTTTTATATGAAAAGCTGAAGGTCAAAACCTGGATGAAATGTAACTGCAAAGTTTGAAAACCTCGCTAAAGAAAAAATAGTTTTGCATTCTTAATTCCTCCCCAACTCTATGACCACAGTTTGAGCACTACAAGTCATAATAATAATAATTTTTAAAAATCAGATAAACCTGCAGCTACTAAACGTGTCAGTGCAGCTGGGCTTAAAATCAGGAGGTTCTGTTCTGGGCCCAGATGCATAGACTTCTGGAGGTGGTTAAATGAGATCACCTCCAAGGTATCTTCTAGTAGGAAATGTCTGTGAACTGCGAGGAACAGGTGGCTTAGAGACCTCTTAGGTGTGTCCATTGCATCAAAGAAATAGAGGACTCTCTGGGTAGCAGAAGCACTAATGGCAGCCACAAAACAACTGTGGAGGTTAGCCACAGCCCTCAGGAAGTCAGCTGGGCCTCTGACCTCCAGCAGGGCCACCTGTAATGTTACTAAATTCAAGATACTCTGACAGAGAAGTGTGGCATATGAATGCCTGGAAATACCAACAGCCACAAAAAGCAACATTTCACCTTCCCTTACCAAGACATATGTTTCTGAGATAGGCTACATCTTTCAAAGGCAGAAAGACTGTGCACAACAGAACAAAGACCACCGCCTCCCCCGCACCGGCATGTAAAGCTGGACTGAAACTAACTCAGCCTCTAGAAATGAGACCGTGCTCTTGCCTTTCTGTTTTCACTCTGGCCTCTCAAAGTGAGGCTTAGTTGAGGTTTTGTCTCTGTATTTCTTTCTTGCAGCTGCCTACACTATCTTGATTAAAGCAGGCTTGGCAAGACAAACCAAAAGACAGCACCTGAAAAGCCTTGAATTAGAAACTCAGGAAGTTGTGCTATTTTGTTTTATTTTTTAACTTTAATGAGAAGCCTCATTTCTGAAAGACCCTGATGTCCCAATGTTTTTCTTTCCCAGATTTATTTCTCCACGAGATAAAATTTTTGTTTCTTTAAAGCTGGGCACTTTTCCACGCTCTGTGCTCTGTATAACTATTGTGAGGGCAATATGCAGTGTGTCAACTGTTAAAAAAAAAAAAAAAAAGTAATGTTTATTGAAACTGTTAATGTTTAATTGTTTGATCAATCTTATATACCTATATCTATTCATCTAAACTGATCCGATGATGAAAATATATAATATAACCATTGCTAAACTTAAAAATTAATTAATTAATTAAAAATTTAAAAAATAATAAAGCTGGGCACTTTTAAAGTAAAGCGTTCATGATCTCTACAAAAAGCAGGCTGAGCTTGCTCTCACCAGGGCTGGGGGTTCTCCAGTGTTTTACTTCATGGTCTAGGGTTAGCCTTTGTTTAGGATGCTGACCACAGTAGTGGCAGGGTGCTTTGCTAGACAGTTTTCTGTTAGGCAGATACAAAAATGTCTTGGGACTCTCTGTAGACAAAGAACGTTAATCTCTGTAGACCACATAATACTTCTAGATTTCATCCTAAAGTTTTAGTGTTCTAAGAGGCCACTCATGAGTCTGAGCTCTCCTGTCCATTTCAGGAATTGTAGGCTTTTTGACCTCTTGCCAATAAATAGCCAACAGGACTCACTACCCACTGGGACAACCAAAAGCAACCCTTAGCATCCTACGCTCACACATAATTCCAAACATATTCTTGCAGCCTACAAGATACTTCCCTATCTCCTGGTGGAACCTCTAGAGATGAATTCTGAGATTCCCTTCTGACCAGGATTCTTGATGATCTAACCAAGAACACTGGGTGATTAGAAGCCTCTAGTCTAACCTCTTTTAGAAATACCCTACACGACAGGAACCCTGCATATGAAAGTCACATGAGTGGTTGAGTCCAATACGAAATTACTTTTACATATTTTATAGATACTTTTATAATCTATATAAGACTTTTTCCTATAAAAGAAAAAAAGCCCCAAGATAATGACAGCCATCAGACACCTACGTGCTCTAGTTCCAATGCATCATTCTCATCTGACAATAGAGTCAAAGACACTCAACTCTGCTCACTGCTTACGTCAGGGTCATCAATTATTGGACAGGTGTCTTCTCCAAGCCTTGCCTAACTGATACCTACCACACTGGCTCTTGTCACAGCCCTACCCTCACCAGCTTGGCCTCTTAGGAATTTTCTTCCTTGGATTCTCCATAAAGAAGGATATATATATATATATATATATATATATATATATATATATATATATATATCCAACCCAATTCTGTGCTCTCTTGCTCATTGGTGACTCCCTCCCCTTCCCCCAAATGAAAAGGTTTGACTAGCAACAATTCCTCTCTTTTTCAGGAAATTAGTGATCAATTTTGCTGATCTCCCAGAGTCGTATCAATGTGAGCTAGTGCATGTGCGCACACACACACACACACACACACACACACACACACACACACATGCACAGACACACAGGTATAAATAAACATATAGCTGAAACTATTGGAAAAGTTCAAAGTACTCCATGAAAAAGCTGAAGAACTACGTAGGGAAAAATTTTGCCTGCATGCATTTGCCCTTTATTAGTTGTTTCTTTCCTATTTTTGTTGGTCTCTTCTCAGCTTCTTCTTCCACCACTCAGATGCTGAGAAAACTCATGAAAAGATGTTTAGCTTGAATCATTCCATAGTTTCCATGGTTTTGACACAAATGAGAGGGAGAGAGAGACAGAGACAGACACAAAGAGAACTAGTTTTGTTTTTATGGCATGGTAGATAGAACTTCACACTTAAATAAGCAAAGCAGAATTTTCCTACTGGCTCTCATAATCTTATGCTTTGTGTCATTTAGTGAATCATTAAACTTACCTAAACCTTGGGTTTCTTATCTTTGGAAACAGTTAAGAATGTTTTTAAGTGTTACCCAGTGCTGTGTCATCCTTAAGTCTAAATAAGTTACTCTTGTATTTCAAAGCCCAAGGCAGAATGATACCTTCACAAAGAATCCACAGGTTTGTTTATTCTAAACTCTATGAAAAGCACTAGCATAGTAAATCCATAAGAGCCTTCAACCCTAGGATTTTATCATTCTGTTTTCAGGAAGAAGATTTAAAGTCCCTAGTCATTTGCTTCATAATAGTACAGGATAGAAGGTCACAAAGGGATTCTATTCCTTTGTACATAGGAAAGTGGTGTCACTTTGTCTTCCTAGCCCCAGTTCATGTATGTATGTATGTATTTTTGTACCAGCGGTCAAGCTCAGGACCTTGCACTTCCAAGCAGGAGCTTGTGCCACTGAGCTATCTCCCCAGCCCTTGCTTGCCCCAGTTTTTGAATCTACCAGCTCTGAAGGCATTTTCTGTTCTTTCCCAGTGCTTTCCTCTTCCTTGCCTCTTCCTCATCTCTACAGTTATCAAAATGTGCACACTATGGCATTCCACTGGAGCTTTTCCCTCCTCATGCCCCTTCTCTTGCTCCAGTGCTACTTGGCTCATCAAAGCTTGGCTCTTGAAGAAACAGCAAGCAGTGACCATAAGAAACTTGAAGAGAATAAAGTCCCAAGTGTGGTGTCAGTGAGTAACTGATGCCAGATTATTGAGCATCAAAAATAAGCTGCACTTGAAAGCTGAACAAAGACAGGGGATAACAGTGTGCCATAAGAAATTCTTGATGTTACTCATTTCTTCACAGCCTTTAGCGTTGTTATGTTGAACTTTGAATCAGACAGCTAATACTCCCTTTTGTTCCACAGAGGGATTCTCAAGCTTTAGCGTGCATCAGGGTCACCTGAAGAGCCTGGTAAGGCACCGACCGTGGTCTCAGACCCAGAGCTTCTAGTTCACTGAATGTGGGATGGACATTTGCATTTCTAACTAGCTTGGGATGTTGGTCTCATCCCACAGTTTCATAGTTATTGTACTGTATTCAAGCAGAAGAGATCAATTCTATCTATGCTTATTTTTTAAAGCACTTTATTTAAAACATGTCTTTATGTCTTAATCTAAATCTTCACCAGAGTTCATACCACCACTGTTAGGTGTCTTGAGTATCACTATTTCATTGAAAGGAGAAAGTGAGCTATATCCAAGAGCATCTTAATCAGAATCTCTGAAAATAAGTTGCTAGAACCTGTTATTTAAAAGTGCACTTGAATAATTTTAATTAGCTCAGTGATGGCCATAGATCTAAGTCTAATGATGCACCCATAATTTATCAATTTGATCATTGTTGGTCTAAGAATAGAAGCCCAGCTCAACAAATATTTAGTGAATCATTACTATGAGTCTATGCCAAAGAAATAGCAGCAGGAATGATATATGTAATTATTGCCATCTATAGAGTTTACAGGGTATCGGAGGCACAGAGGACATAAAAGTAAATGAATAAGGAAATTCAGAATGTGCTAAGTATTATCACAACAAAACCGCAGAATGATGCAATTGCATGACCGAGGAGATGGGAGACAAGGTGAAACTAGTTCAGCTTAGGTAGTCTCAGGGAGTGAGGATCTCTTTGGAAAGATCTTTAAGTAGACAGTGAACAGTGAACAGATCCTGCGCTATAATGATATGAGAGAGAAATACTATGGGCAGAACGCAGACATCACAAAATGCTTAGGCTAGGACAGTCTTGATATACATAAAGAAACAAAAAGACCTTAGGTACGTGAGATACTCTAGGCCAAGGAGGAATGGTTCAAGATGAGATGGGAACAGTGGGAGTCAACTAAATTCCCTAGGTCCTAGAAGATAAGGACTGGGATTTGTAATAGGAAGCTCCAGAAATCTGAGACGTGATGAAGAGTGTTGCTGTTCAGTCTGTATTTTAGGACTTCTCTTTGCTGGTGAAGTACAAATTATAAACAAACAAGAATAAAGTCCAAAGACTGGTTAGAAAGCCGCTGCAATAATTCAGGAAAGAGATGATGAGTCTTGGATGGAACTAATGAAGTGGAGAAAAAAGAAATAGGTGAATTTTGAATGTGTTGCAGAGTTATTGTTCATAGGAATTTCTTATATATTGGATGTAGAGAATGCAAAAAACAAGCGAAACTAAACTGAATGATTAAATACTTAATTATATATTAAATTCATAATTTGCTATTATGTTTGTGACATAATATTAGAGAACCAAACAGGAAATATGACTTCATGATTACTTAATTTTCACAAGGTAATGGCAAAATAAGAATTTGATTAGGCAACTGTAAAACTGGATATTTTTGACATTAAACATTAGAATTCTTAAAATATTGACATGAGACAAATGAAGTGGCCATATCTTCCTGTACAATTCATAAACCTGACCCAACTGCAGACAAGTAAGATGTTTGAGCTCAATCCCAGGTCTTTGGACTATCTCAAAAATCCTCAACTTTCCCACATAAATTTTTCAATTATGCTTTAATTCCAGTGAAGACCTAAAAAAACCTGAAAGTATAAATTTATATGAATTTATATTAAAGCATACATTTACTTGGCTCAAGCTAAAAAAAAGAAATCAAACAAAGGTCAAACTCTGTCAGTCTGCACAATAATTGAAAAGAGAAATGGAGTAGGACAGTTGTGTCCCTTTGTAGAACACAATGAGATAGCAATAGCAACTACAACAACAACAAAGCTATGCCAAACTTAAATGATTTTTTTTTTTTTTTTTTTGTCTTTTTGAGACAGGTCTCACTACGCAGTTCAGGCTGGCCCTGAGCTCACTTTTGTAGTCCAGGCTGGTCTCGAACTCACACTGATCCTCCTGCCTCAGCCTCCCAAGTGCTGGGACTACAGGCACACTACTATGCCTGGCTTTGAAATATTTTTATTACAGTGATTTAACCAAAAATATTGGTTAGGAAAGGAGTTAAACAGAAAAAAACAGTAAAACACATGATTCTACTAATTCCTGTTTTTTATTAGCACCATAGGAAAATGATACAGATACTCATGTAGTTGTACTAAATGGTCTTTCAGGGACAATTCGGTGGCAAGAAATGAAGTTACCTTCCATAGAATCTCTCTGTGAGCTTCCCACAGGCACTATTGTTAGCTAATGTAATTATCATTCCTCTATTATGAGGTAGCATTTTCATCATTTTACTGGTCCAGTTGATACCTACACAGATTAAGTGATTACATCAGTGCGCCCAGAGGATGATGTAACATGTTGGGGAAAGAAGGCCCTCAGAGGGTCAACACTACAGAAATCTCCCTGGAGGACATTTTGAGAGAATCTGTAGGAATATAAAATGTGAAAATCCTTTACCTCAGCTGTTCTACCTTCAGATATTTTATTCTAGAAAGTTTCTTGCAAATTTATACTGAAAACTATGCAAGTGGATTTTCACTGCAGGATTCTCAGGAGTCCGTGGAAGAAAGCCTAAACAAACAACAGCTCATCCACATCACAGAAGCCCCCAGCACACTTACCAAGGATGAAAGAGGCCCACCTTTCACTGCACAGTGTTCAGCATGCAGAGCTGCAGAAGGTTTCTCTCAGACATGGCTGCACACACAACATAGGTTAGAGATGCATAGTTATACAGTGGCTGTCTCTGGTAAGCAGAAGACAGGGGCCAATGCAAGGTCACATAAAGTTTTGTGTTATCTGTACCTGCAGAAATGAGCCATATATTATGTACATAATTAAAATATTTATAATTGTTTAAAGACATGCAGGGAGAGGGAAAGCTGCTCAAGCCCATACTTTTAGTAAGTGTTTGATCCCCAAATCATCGGCCTCAGGATGTGCTCTTCCTACTGCACTCCCTGCTGCTCTGCGGCTTCTCTAGTTTCTCTCCTGTGTTGTCACTCCTGTAGCTTTCTCTTCTCTATGTCATGATTTATTATCTGAAGTTGTTGTGATGTCTTTTGATTCAGAAGCCTCCCTTTCTTTTATAGAGGTGATCTTCCAAAAATATCTCTGACAATAGTCATTATCATAACAGAAGTAACAAACATTTAATGGAATGGAATACATTCTCTGTATTCAATTTGTCGACAAGCTGTGCCACTTTTGGTAGCCCTGGGAGGTGGCCACTTTATCTTTCTCTCCTTAGATGTATACCAAGAAGAACTATTCCATCTGCGATAGCAGGAAAACTGTCTTCCTTGGTGACAATCGTGGTCCTTTCTATAGTGCATTATGACTGTGCTTGGTTCACCGAATCTTCAGCTGTAGTAGGAAAACGACCCAGTTTCTAGCTAGAAGAACCACTGGTCCTGCCAGTTCCCTTCACAAATATTTTCCTATGTTGCTCCCTCTTTCTTTAAAAAATGTCTGTTAAAGTTGACCTCATTAAATTAGAGACTAGAATAGTGGCTACCAAGGGTAAGGAGGGCCTGAGAGAGGAAAGACAGAAGAGATAGGTTAATGGGTACAAAGACACACTTAGTGGAAGGAATTAATTCTCATATACACAGAAAAGAGATAGAAGTTAACAGTGCTATATCCTATAAATCAGAGTAACTGGAAGAGAAATTTTGGGAGTGCTTATCACAAAGAAGTGATAAATACTAGGGATGATGGATAACCTAAATGTCCTGACTTGATCATTATATACTATACAAACAAATATATCATTTCATACCATAGCCCATAAATATGTGTATTTGTTATTTAGCATAAAAAATTAAATTTTGGAAAAAAAAATCTGTCTTTCATAAATTAATACAAATTGAGTGTTCCTAATCTGAAAATCAAAAATTTTAAAGGTTTTGAGATCTGAAATTTCTCGAACTTCTGCCTGACAGTAAGTGAAACGTTTCATGCCTGCTCTCATTTGACAGGCTGCAGCCAAAATGTAGGTGCGCTAAAAATGGGGTTAGCATTCTCTTTAGGCTTTAGTGCATATGAAAGGTCAATGAATTTCATGTTAACATTTCGGTCCCATTGCTAAGGTTACGGGCTCATAAGTATTTTAAAATCCAAAACACTTCCCATCCTTAGCATTTGCAATAGTGATGCTCAGCATGAATAGCCCAAATGTCTGTTTTGTTGAATGTAGAGTTTTCGGTTTATCTGTTAGGCTGGTTTATTTTGTCTAGTTTGCTACCAGTACTTGCTAATATTTAAAAATTGGAAGATACCAGAGAAAAAATCTAGGCCTGCTCTTCGCACACACACAGTGCTGGGGAGCTCGCAAGCCACTCCACTGCAGCAGGCCCTCTGCCTTGTGCTCCACAGGCCCAGGCTCCCAGCCCCACGGACAAGCACGTATTCCAGCCTGGCTCCTGCAGACAGTTGAGCTTGCAGCATTTGTTTGCCTCTTACTTAGTTTGCCCCCTCTCTAAGGCTATAGTACTGCCTCGGCAGTGTCAGTGTTTATGCCTTCCTTGTTCCTAAACGTCATTTTACCAGGTTATATTGAAACTACTTTATAAGTGTGATCAACGACTTTCTATGTTTTTTGTTTTTGTTTTTGTTTTTTTTTTTTTTTTTTGTCTTTTTGAGACAGGGTCTCGCTATGCAGTTTAGGCTGGCCTTGAGCTCACTTTTGTAGCCCAGGCTGGTCTCGAACTCGCACTGATCCTCCTGCCTCAGCCTCCCTAGTGCTGGGATTACAGGCGTGAGCCACCACGCCCGGCTTCTATGTTCTGATTTACACAAAATACTCATTATTCTTCCCCAAAATAAAATTTCAACCAAGAAAACTTCCAAAATGTGAATTCTAGTGCTTTCTAACTTCCTATATGAGTATACTTTTAAAATAATTTCCAGGGCCTAGGGATATAACTCAGCAGTCCAAGCGCCTTCCTGGCAAGTACAAGGACCTGGGCGCAATCCCTGGTGCCGCGTGCTGTGCTGGCCCCAAGCTCATACTGTGCCATTCACTGAAACCAGACATGGTGGAGCACACCCGTAATGCCAGCACTGTGAAGCCTGAGACCGGAGGATCACTGAGTCTGAGCTGCGTAGCAACACCCTGTACCAAATAAATAAATAAACAAACGATTAAAAACATTATTTTAAATAACTTTCAGTACCGGAAGAAAGAATGTTCTATTACTGCCTTCTATCCAAATGTGTTCTACCTTAGAGTTCAAAGAGTGCTCTGTGTTCTCTTAATATCTAACAAAGAACTTATCTTATAAACTGACTTTGTTCCTTTTTAAAATTGTTAAATATTTAACATCCTTAAAATGTTAAAATTTTTCTTTGGTTAGTTTCTTGTTATGCAGCTCAGGCTGGCCTCAAACACAGAGCCCTCATGCCTGTCTCTCCAAGTGTTGGGATTATAGCCATGTACCACTACTGGAAGCTCAGTCTTTTTTTTTTTGAAGAACCAGGGGTTGAACTCTTGCCAGGCAAGTGCTTATTCTACTGAGCTATCTCCCTAACCCCTCAGCCTTTAATAATTAGCATTCTTTACAACCAGAGAAAAAAATAAATATCTAAAGGTCAACAAATTCCGGAAAAATTATTACCTAATTCAAGCCTCATGTTATTCTATAAATAGAAAATAAATAAAATTATTTATTATAAAAAATTTACATCTTAGGATCATAGATAATTAAATAGCCAATAAAGGTATTGTGGAAGGAAATTTTTAAGAATTAAAAAATATCCAGAGATATTGAATGCCAAAGTAAGTTCTGATATGCAGGAGTTTACCATAGTGAACAAAACCTTTCCTATATTTCTCTCATTGATCACCAGATTTGCCTTGAACTCTACCTCTTCACCTTCGTTGTAATTTCTTCTTTGATTGTCTATGCAAACATTGATGTTTCAGTATTACTTTTCTTTCCATTTTGATGGGCTGGTCTAAACTGGAAAACATTTTCTTGGTTGCTAGCTTTCAAAGCAAAGGCTTTCTTACTAATATAGTTACAGTGCTTTGTTTTCAGTGAAATTAGTTTTCAAAATTTCCCTTCCACTATGGTTTACAAATCCTTTGAAGATAAGAACAGAACTATTTTGAAGTAGGCCAAGGAGAAATTCCGTAGATTTTTTTGGTAAATTTATGACCCAGAAGTTTCTAGTCCTTACACTTAAAGTTGCTGAGGACCTGTAGAGCTTTTAAAGCTATTTTAACATGCATCATGCTATTTATATAGCTGTATTTTCTATGATATCCTATGCCAGACCAAATATCAACTGCAAGAGAAATGACACTCAGTTTTTTCTACTAAACAAAGGGCTATATTTCTAGTATTTCTTATAAAGGAAATACATTTACAAACAGAATGTCTTATGAACAGATGAAAATTCTTCATCAAATATATAAAAATGGCAGTTAAGTTGTAATGACTTTTTATCACTGTTAATCTGTCTAAGAGCAAAATATGTGCTAATACACAATGTTGGTGAGGTTATGGGAGAACAAACGTTCTCCTGTGCTAGGAGACATATGACTCACTAAAGTGAACTCCATGCCCCTATTTAACAAAAATGTTTAATGTATGTTTTCTTTGACTTAGCAAATTCATTTTCTAGGAATTTATCAGATAGATACATTTTTGTTTTCGATCAAAGTCAGTAACACAAAAGTAGTTTTACAGTTATAATTCCCTAAATTATCAAAAAGTAGGAAGCGACATAAAGTCTCTTGGAAGGTTAAACATGGAGTTACATACCAGTTCTTCAAGGTACTGCATATACCCAGTGGAAACAGAAACAGATCCACACAAACGCTTGCACATGAATGTTCATAGCAACAGTCTTTCTTTATTATAACTAAAATATAGGAACAATTTAAATGGCCATCAACTGCTTAATAGGAAATAAGTATGATAGAGTCACACAGTGGAATATAATTTTGCCATTAAAAAACAATGCTGAGAAATAGCTCAGCAGTCTAAGCACCTGCCTGGCAAGTGCAAGGACCTGGGTTCAATCCCAGGTACTCTATGCCATGCCTGCCCAGGAACCCTGGGTAGGCCATGCCAGGCACCAAAACCTGGCATGGTGGTGGCCTATAATGCCAGTTCTGGGGAGGCTGAGACTGGAGGATTGCTGTTAGCCCAAGCTGCATAGTGAGACCCTATACCAAATAAATAAATAAGTATATACATACATACAAAACAATGTAGTGCTACAATATGCTATGCAATTAAACCACAGAAAGCTGCAAAAAAAAAAAAGAAATTGTCAGAAACCCTTATATGATTCTAGTAACACAAAACATCCAGAATAAATCTATACTATAGAAACAAACAGTAAACTGGCAGTTGCCCAAAACAGAAGGTTGAGCAGGGCAGGGATAGGGAGTGACCCTTAGTAAGTGTATGGGTTTTGGGGTGATGCATGTGTTCTAAAATAAGATCATGGTGCTTGTTGCACAATTAGAATAGTACTAAGCTATGGAGTACTACATTTTAAGTCAACTTACTCAAGTTTTATCTATATATGAAATTATTTTTAATAACTTAAATATACAAGAATAATGAGATCAATCATATAAGAGAAGACTCCAAGTTTCATTTAAAAAACACAAAACCTAGATTGTTTTATTGGTTCCAATATAGAACAATCATTTTTCTTTAAATTAAGAAAGCAGAGGAAATTGATCAAATGTGTGTAGGTAGGATTAGGTCTCAGAGCCTAAAGCAAAAAGATACCTGAGTCCTGAGATAAACATCCTGTCTGGTTAAGGTTGCTATGCAACCTTGTATCATCTGTTACTAACCTTGCAAAAGTATAAATAAAGGACCATTTTGTTCTGAAAAAAATACATATGTATATATATATATATATATATATATATATATGCATATATACAAAAAAACAGGATAGATATACAGCTACTTTCTCTTAGTTCATTAAGAAGAAAGATTTGTACTAATATTGTTTAGACAAAATATAATGTCCGTATCTTGTCCCCTGAACAACTACTATGAGGACAACAATATGCAATGTATTAATTATTAAAGCTGTCCTGCTAACCTGGTTTGAAACTATTTCATTGCTATTTTATCTTTTTTTCCTCATTAAAATGAATAAAAAATACATAAAAAATAAAAATAAATAAAATTAAGGAAGCAACACAGGCAGGCTGGCCCACACCTGTAATCCTAGCACTCAGAGGTGATGGGGCAGGAGGATAACCCTGAGTTTAAAACCAGCCTTGGCTACAGAGTGAGATGGAGTCCAGCCTGGAATACATGAGGGTGTCCTGTCTCAAATTTATTTATTTATTTATTTATTTATTTATTTATTTATTTATTTTTAATAAATGAAACCAGATGTGATGGATCACGCCTGTAATCCCAGCACTCAGCAGGTGGAGGCACCAGGATCACCACACGTTTGAGGTCAGCCTGGGCTACATAGTGAGGTCAAGGCCAGCCTGAGCTGCATAGCAAGACCTTGCCTAAAATAAAGTTAAGAAAAGAACTAAAATAATTAATTTTAAAAAGCAAAGCACAGAATAAAGTCTGTGCCACAGATCTGTGTATGTCATGAGAAACACATGAGAAGAGTAGTCACATTCCCTTGACAATGGAACCCAAGACTTGGGCGTTTAGAACATGAGATTCCTTTTTCAGCTTAAATATTGTACTATGCAAATCATACTTTGTAGTGGCCTTTAAATATGATTTTCCAAAAAATAAATCTAAATCATCAAGTTTTAATATATATATATATATATATATATATATGCATTCATATATATGCATCTTGATAAATCTGTCAAATTGTCATTGTAAACTTCTTCCATATAATAAACACACATTGATTACACTATATATTTTACCTGTGTCCCAAGTCAACTCCCATTCAGTCATGGCAACCCCAGCAAGCCATGTATATGTAAACATATTCATATAATATAAATGCATGTAAAACACTACAACTCATGCGTCGACCTCGACACTATAAACCAGCCCTCAGAAGAGACTGTTTAACCATGACAAAAGTGAGTAAGTCCGTGGATGAGTAATCTATTGCAAATTAAGGAAAATAGAAAATGGGTCCAGAACTACTTACAGGCACTCTGTGTGTGACACAGGGCTCCTCGAGCTGCACTGGGCTGCGCTGCTGACACGAAGGACAGCAGCACAGCTGCAGCACACTTCAGTGGGGCAGGGAGCCTTCCTGGCTTTGTTTCTACGTACTGCTTCAATGTGTGACCATGAGCATGCCACTTCTGTGTAAGTGGAAGCTTATAATTTGTTGTAAAACACGTTTATCCAAGTCCTCATATTGAGTAAATTTGCTGTAAAAAAAAGAAGAGCAAAATCAGCTGGTACCAAGCGGGGAATCAGATGAAATGAGGATGAGGCTGCAATTGTGGTGTTTTTTGTTTTGTTTTATTTTGTTTTGTTTTTCCTAGAGGCAATCAGACCACGCTTAAAATGGAAAGTGTATTTTAAGTGATAAAATGTGAACAGGCAGGACTGGTGGTACACAGCTGTAATCCCAGCACTTGCGAGGACAAGGCAAGAGAATCTCTGGGAGTTTGAGGCCAGCCTGGGCTACATGGTGAGTTCAGTGCCAGCCTGAACTATGTAGCACGATCCCATCTCAGAAAATCAAAAGAATAAAGAAAAAATGCATTCCAGAGCACACAGTGAACACTTAACAAATGTTTGGTAGAAGCGAAGGGACTAATAATAATCTGAAGAAGGAGCTGTGCCAGGCTCCAGGAGCAGCGGTTAGCTCTGGCAGGGAGGAAGCCACCTCCCAGAGACTCGGAACAGAGGAAATAAGAGACATATAGTGGTAAGGTACAGGAGAAGGGAAATGAAGTTAGAAAGGAAGGCGAGCCAGGATGAAAGCCTCACACACTTAGTAAAACAGAAGTTAAGATGAGTGGTGGCAAATGAAAAAGGCAAGAGAACAAATCTAGCAATGCTTGGAAGTTAAAAATGACCATGGTAGTAAATGGAGCAATTCACCACACAGTCAACTAATTCTCTTTTACTTTTGCAGTAGTCCTTCAAACTCCCCATTGACTTATTAGCAAAATGTCCCTTATCTCCATGGAAGTCATTATCTCCTGTCAAAATATCCGCAGCTTAGTTCCTTGCTTGCCTCAGGGTGACAGCTTGCAAATGTCCCTGATCACCTTGCTGAGCCATCCTGACTGGCCAGGAGACCAGCCCTGCCCAGTTGCTCCAGCCCACACCCCTGCCTCGTCTCTGTCACATTGGAGGGGGAAAGTCCAAGTGGATTTTAAAGCTATAGACTGCCTAAACAACCCCACCAATCCCTGAGTCACTTGTCCTTTTCTATATTTCATATGTTTAAGTCCTTATTAAAGTTTATTCAAATTCCTCAATTCCAGCTCTTGACCCCACCACCTATTCATCCACATTAATCATCATCTTTATGAATCCGTTCTCCACAAACTTTTGGTTGTTTTACATTCCAGCTCTCTGGTTTCCAAAAATCACATTCTAAAAAAAGCAACACAAATTTAGCAACTGAAATATCCATTTTTGTGACCTTATTATATGTATTCTTTAATTTATGTATTTGGTATAGAGTCTCTCTATGCAGTTCAGACTCAGTGATCCTTCTGTTTCAGCCTCCCCAGAGCCAGGATTACAGGTGTGCACCATCATGGCCCACTTTGGCAGCCAGCTCAGTGTGGGCACACACGGCATGTGGTATTTGGCTTGCCAGACAGGCATTTAGACTGCTGAGCTATCTCCCCAGCCCCATGGGAACTTAATAGTCTCTATAACCAACTCTCTCTTACATGAAACTCAAAATACAGGGTCAGATGGAGAGGAAAGATACAAATAAAGAGAGATAGAGTTAGCCCAAATCTTAGAAAATTTTGTTACTATGTTTATTTGAATTTACCAAATCCTTCTATTTCTTTTCTTTGAGAAGCAAGAGGACATAGAAAGAGCTGTGACATTATAGGAAATTTATGTCTCCTTATCTTACGATAGTTCAGCCTCCATCCACTTCTTTGCATAAGAAAAAAGGCTTTTGAGAATCTCCAATATTACCCAATATGTTTTTTTTTTTTTTTTGGTTTTTTTTGTTTGTTTGTTTGTTTGGTGGGACCGGGGTTCAAACTCACGACCTTGCACTTGCCCAGCAGGCACTTGTGCCTCGGAGCTATCTCCCCAGCTCCCTCCCAATATGTTTTAATATGCTTCATAAAGTCCAGATCGAAATTTTTAGAGTTAATCATGTAAAGTCTGCCTTTTTTATTGGCCCGGTAAAACTAAGATGCTTTTCCTTAAAGTTATTTTGTATGCATGCAAACATATTGCTTGCAGTATTTGAATGTAACCGTAGATTTTGCAAAGCAAAATATTTCACTGGTACCAGCTAGTGTCATATGCTTTAACGTGTGCTCATCCAGTCTTGATGAGAAGCAGAACACTTCAGCAGTGTTCAGTGCTTCATTAAGTTTATTGGTTACCTTTAACAATTTTTGAAAGATAATTTTTATTTCAAATCCAACTGAATGCACTCCATCTGTCATCCCTGCTCCCCTCTGGCTGTGGTGGTGGCCAGATGACCACCTGCAACTGGAAACCTACTTCTGACTCCAAACCCAGTGCGAAGGCAATGAGATGCTTTCTGGGTGGCTCACCCAAGGGAAGGAGAATAGATTTTAGGCAAGGGGAACATCCAGGATCCACCCTAGATGCCTCATCAAAAAGTTTCATCAGGGGCTGGGGAGATAGCTCAGTACAATAAGCGCCTGCCTGGCAAGCACGGGGTCCTGAGTTCAACCCCCTCAAAAAAAAAAAAAGTTTCATTAGTCTGGGTTTATGCAGAAAGATCCATTGGCTTCCAAGAAAGCCCTTTTCCAGTGTTTCCAATTCAAAGCATTCGTCATTCCCCGAAACATGTTGATGTCGCACCTCCACACCTCTGTTTACTTTCCTTCAGTAATCTATCCTGCTTGTCAAGATGTTTTTCAGGAAAAAGAAGTAAGAAGTGTCCAATAAATTTTTCTTCTGTTTAGACAAATGATTTATTAATATCTACGCATAGGGATAGTCTCTTCTGATACACATTTACTGAACCATGTTTTAAATAAATTAAAATAATTACATTTTTATCTGTCAGATTTATTAGAATGCTTAATGTTCATTTTATTATAGAAATCATTTGAATTAATAAGTACAGCTGGGCATGGTATACATCTGCAACCCCAGCACTAGAGAGGCTGAGGCAGGAGGATCATTGCAAAATTCTAGACCAGCCTGGGCTACAAAGTGAGCTGAAGTCCAGCCTGAACTTCATAGCAAGACCTTGTCTCTGTCTCTGTCTCTGTCTCTGTCTCTGTCTCTCTCTCTCACACACACACATACAAATAAATAAATAAATAAATAAATAAGTAAAAATTAATAATCACAGTCATACATATTTCAGTCAACAACTGTGATATATACATATGCAACAAATGTTATTGATATAAAGGATAACACACAATATGCAATGATAAAATAAGCAGCATTCCTTATTGTAAATTAAGATTAATGAGTTTAAATTCCATATAGCCAGTTCTTTGTAGTCAATCTATCAGGTACAATTAATGAATGAATGTAGCTCCTACCAGCATGCTGACCAATGTTTTCCTTTACATTAGCAAGCAGGTAAATGTGATAAAATAAAGATACATGTGGGCACTTCACTCATTGTCATGAATGTGAGTGACTATTTGGCTGAATTGGATAAGAGCAATTAACCATAAATAGCCAAATACAATTTTTTTTCCTTAATTTTGTATGCCACTCCCAGTAGCTACACAAATTATACATCTAACTCTAATCTGTATAACTTCTTCAACTCTAATGATCAACACAGTAAATTAAGCCTAATTTTAAAGTGTTTCCAATTTCCAGAGGATAAATGTTTATTGCATCCAAGTTCAACTTCTCATAGTGAGGTCACTGATGAAGAGTAGAAAAGAGAGGTTAATAGTATGCACTTATACAGTCTCTCCAGAACTGGTAGCTATCTTACCATAATTTGTATGTACTGAAATTATATTCGTTTAGTTATTATCTACTTCCCTAAATCCATGAGGGGGGAATTTCTTTTATCTTTGCTGTATTTCCAGTGCCTAGAACAGAGATTTATATATAATAGGTGTCCAGTAAGGATTTTTTTTTTTAATTTTAAACTTTATTTATCTATTTACATGATGGCCAGCTCAACCTACTCTGGGGGTGGGGCTGGCACAGCATGTGGTGCCAGGGATCAAACAGCAGTCCCTGTGGTTGCCTAAGCTTGCCTAAGCAGGCACTTTAGACCACTGAGCTATCTCATTGGCCCCCCCAGCAAGGATTTATTAAATGTAAAATTAAACATTAAATTTATGACCGTCCAGGCCCTGTCCTCATATGCTAGATTTACATAGCTAGATCATGAGTCCTCACGATGTGAGTGACTACTTGGCTGCATTGGATAAGAGCAATTAACCACAAATAGCCTACGGTTACACTAACTTTCTCATTCAACTTGTTTTGTTGTCCCTCAAGCCTATGAGGTGGCACTACAGCTATTTCCCTTTTACTGATAAAACTAGGAAATGGCCGGGTGTGGTGGCGCACGCCTGTAATTCCAGCACTCGGGAAGCTGAGGCAGGAGGATCGGTGCGAGTTCGAGACCAGCCTGGGCTACAAAAGTGAGCTCAAGGCCAGCCTCAACTGCATAGCGAGACCCTGTCTCAAAAAGACAAAAAAAAAAAAAACTAGGAAATGGCTGATCCATATCACTGAAGGTGAATGTTGGAATCACACAGGCTTCTCACTCTCTGTCATGGTGGTTCTCAGAGCCACGATTCTGGCAAAAAGGAATCCCAGGATGAATGCTACGATGCAGATTTAAGGGGAACCAAGCCTAATTGCAACACATGTTTAGAGATAATCTACAGGGACAGATAAGTTAACTGGCATGCTTAGTTTTGTAAAGAACTTTTAAAGGCATTTTATAGAACGATTGGAAGTTGTGGAAAGAAAGAACTCTGAAGAAACTCTGCAAGTGATAAAATGAAGGAGATATTAACTTCAGGAAAATGGTAAATTGAATGAGAAAGCCAATGTAATCAGAGAATACTGGCTCAGCAAAGCACAATATCTTTAAGTCATGATAATACAAACAATGCATTCAAATTGCATCACAATAGCCATGGCACTAGGTTGTTCATGCCTATGATCTCAGAACTCTGGAAGGCTGTGGCATGAGAATCAAAAGTTGGAGCCCAATATACTCATTTAATGATAACTGATGTCAAAATAAAATTTAAAAAAGGGCTCAAATGTAGCTCCATATAAAGGCCTTAGCTCAAGTGTTCAATATCTCTAGCCCCAAGGTCATGGCTTTCTATATTAGAAAAAGAAGGACAAAATTTTATATCTACCAAATAGAAAGTCAGTGATCTTCTCATAAATTATAAATCAAATTACGTCCATGCAGATGTAATAGTAGAAGTATGGGGGACCAGCCAAATAGCTCAGCGGATTAAAGTTCCTGCAAGCAGGGACAGAGGCCAGGGGTTCAATCTTTGGGCATGCCTCGCTGGTCCCCAGGACACAGAGACAGCAGTTGAGACTGAGCATGGTGGCATGCGCCTGCAATCCCAGCTCTTGGGAGGCTCTAAACAGACCGATCACTACCAGTCTGATTTGTAGTGAGAATCTGAAGACCCTGTAAACTCTTCCCTAAAAAATAATTTTTAAAAAAAGGAAGTATGAGAATAAATGCAAAGGAAACATCTAGAATGTTAACATTACTATCTCTAGTGGGAAGGGCGCAGTCCTTTTCTGTTATTGCACTATGTTTTTGACATTATTGTGCTAATAGCATATGCTAATCATATGCTAATTTCCAAACATCTATTATTTAGTAAAAAGTAAAATTAAAGCAAGAAGGTAGGACTCTTTTCTGTACTACCAAAAACTCGAAACATGATAATATCAATGTTGATGACACACAAAAAACGAGCACTTACATACTCACCAATGAAGCTGTCTATTGTTCTCTCTCTGGAAGGTCATATGATATTTTATTTCAAACACCATAACAAAAATGGTGTTTGACCATTATTACATACTCAGTTTATTCTAAGGGAAAATGTATTTAGTCATCTTTTATCATAGAAAAAAAGAAATAACACAAGTATGTAATATTTTGCTTCCAAATTTTTTTTTGAGACTTAAATACTTGTGCATCTTTATGGGTACACTATGAAAAATAATTCAACACATGTATATAATTTATGCTCAACTCAAAGTAATAAATATTTTAATTTTCTCAGATACTAATTATTTCTATATGGGGGCCAGTGAGATAGCTCAGCAGACTAAAGCATCAGCTTAGATAAGCTTAGGCTAGCACAGGGACCATGGTTCAATCCCTGGCACCACGTGCCATGCCAGCCCCACCCCCTAGGGTGGGCTGAACTGGCCACAGAATCTGAGAATTGTGGCACATGCCTATAATCCCAGCACTGGGGAGGTTGAAAGCAGGAGGAGCACCATGAGTCCAAGCTGCATAGTGAGACCCTCCAACAACCAAATATATAAAAATAAATAAATAAATAAATAAATAAATAAATAAATTTTTAAAAATTATTTCTATGTAGGGAACTGAGGAGATAGCTCAGGGGCACAAGTTCCTGCCTGACAAGTGCAAGGTCATGAGTTTGACCCCCAGTTCCATACACACACAAAAAAATTATCTCTATATGTTGGGAACCTTCATACTCTGGATTTTTTTAATACATTGGAGATTGCTGTAGCCAATAATTACCTCACTGTGCAGTAGGAAAACAAAATCAGTTCTTCATCTTTAACAGAGCTTTTTGCCCCTATCTGTTTTCTGCCTATTTCCTCTGTTCTCCCCTGTCCCCAGGACCCACTATGGGGTTGACTTTCATTATACACAAATATGTAAGGACAAGTGATGCTTTTAATCATGGTGTCTGTTTAAAGAAAAACTATATAATCATTAAAAATATATTGTGAGCCGGGTGTGGTGGCGCACGCCTGTAATCCCAGCACTTGGGAGGCTGAGGCAGGAGGATTGGTGCGAGTTCGAGACCAGCCTGAGCTACCAAAGTGAGCTCAAGGCCAGCCTGAACTGCATAGCGAGACCCTGTCTCAAAAAGACAAAAAAAAAAAAAAAAAAAAAAAAAAAAAAAAAAAAAAAAATATATATATATATATATATATATATATATTGTGAAACACACATTGAAAAGCTAACAGAAAGATGGAAAAATGACTTGGTTTTCTTCTATAAAAGCTTACATTTAAATTAAAAGTTCTAAGGGAGCTGGGGAGATAGCTCCAAGGCACAAGTGCCTGCTGGGCAAGTGCAAGGTCGTGAGTTTGAATCCCAGTCCCACAAAAATAAATAAATTAATTAATAAATAAATTAATTAATTAATTAAAAGTTCTAAAATTCATTCAACCTAATGGTTACCACTATGGATGGGATTACAGGTGGCATATATTTATTTAATTTTGTTAATTTCTGTAATTTTATAATGTGTATAAATTTGCTGTGAAATTAATGTTTTAGTGTTTTAAAGTCATACCTCAAATAAAATATAACTTATTAAAGATTCAAGCAGATTTTCAAGACAAATGAAAGTATGTTCCTTATAAAACATGATATGTACACTAAATTTTTTTGGTTGGTCCAAAATAATAGGTCCAAAGAAAGCTATCTATATTTGGAAAATCACAAAGAATATGATATAAAGTTGTCTCAGGCCTGTTCACAAAATCTAGAATACTAAAACTAAAATTAGAAAGCTTAGAAAAGGTGAGAGATTTTCTTTTTTTTTAGTAATGAGAATTAAACTTTTAGGAATTTATGTTATGAGGGAGCATTTTAAATCTCATGTGCCATGATACTTAAAATATTGGACATTTTAAAGCATTGCTTCAGTTGGGATGCATTTCTGGCATTATTGTATGGGAGATTTTGTCTATGGTCTTGGAAGGGTCAGTTCTTATATTGTAAAGATCTGCCTTAATTCATGACACTGTTTATCTTGCTTCTTAGGTATCAGCAAAAGCCAGACGTCTTACTCTACAGCTTCCCTACCACCAACTCCATCATCCCAGCGACCCAGCCAGCCTCCCTTGCCAGCCTCTCACCCATCACAGCCTCCAGCCCCAAGCCTACCTCCCAGAAACATTAAGCCTGCCTTTGACCCAAAGTAAGGAAAGATTATCTTGTCATTTTTTTGGTGATATCTTGCCATAGATTTTCAAACTATCTGTGGTTGAGTGAGGAGGGTTCTACATAATACCTAGGGCACATTTGTGGCCACTGGCAGAGAGAGGGAACTCTCACACTCATACCATTGTAAGTCTGAAAGTCTCTTGTTTATCTGTTTCATGTTGGCCTTCCCCCTAAGAAATCATCTGAAGAGTACCACATTTTCAAAAATTCTGAGGGTTTTTGGAGGTCCTGGCATCACCACGATCATCTCTACTGTCACTGTGACCACCATTACAATCACCACCATCACCTCCATTATCCTCATCCACCATAGTCAACATGTTTCACTGGCTATGACACGCTAGGTATCTTACATGTGCAACCTCTATATTCCTGTTGAGCTAGTAGTGTTGCTATCATCCCCACCTGAGAAAATGGAACTTCAGAAGACCAAAAACTTTTCTCTATCAGATGATAGTATCGAGAAGAAATTTGAGCCAATGTTAATCTTAGTCCAAAGTAAATATGTGCTTTAGTCCACTATGCTCACTAGCTTCACTGAATAAACAATACAGGTGTTTTCTTGTCCTTTAGAATTTTGAGCTGTATGTTAAAAATCTGGGAAACATTAACCTACACTTGCCTAAATTTTCTTAGATGGCATTTTTCAAAGAAATGTTAGATAGCCAGCCAAACAGCTCAGTAGATTAAAATACGTGAAAACAGGTGCAAGGGCCAGAGGTTCAACATCAGGCCTGCTTTGCAAGCCCCGCCCCTGGGCTGCAGTGTGACAGCAATTGAGACTGGGAATGGTGGCGCCTGTCTATAATCCCAGCTCTTCAGAGGCCATAAACAGGTGGATTGCTACGAGTCCAGTATGGTAGTGAGACCCTGAACACCATGTAGACTCTTCCCTAAAATATAAATAAATAGATAAATAAATAAATAAAAACAAAGACATGTTAGAATTTTATGGGTTGCTCTGCATGGGCTCTTTGCCTGTGATTTACTTACTCTGAGGAAGTAAGTAGAAGATTGGAATAGAATGACATGTCCTTTAAAACGAAGAAATAGTCACACAATAGCAAGCAGAGACTGTTAAGACACACTACATTTTCCTTTTGCTCTTCAAAAACATTGCTTTATGTGATTTCCTTCACCATAAATAAGTACCATCCTAACACAGTACAATTTAGTTTTCCTTCAGTTTGGTTTCCCTGCTAGATTTATGCTGCTTACAATCAAAGTGCTTACTATCTATAATCCAGGTAATAGAAACCATGAGCATTGGAAGATTGAATTGATAGCTTTCCTCAAATGTTTCATTATTACAATTCACAGCAGGTTCTGAAAACACATTTGTCATGGGTAACCACTGCTATTTTTCAATTTATACTGTTTTCTTAAGAGTCTTAAAGTCAGTAATGAATGGTGTTGGAGAGCTCCTGGGTTATTATCTTATATTGGCCTGCTTTGTATGTTTGTATCAACTTTACACCTATCAGGGCATTTGAGTTTATGAGTATTAATTTAGAAATATGTCCCTCATGAGATCTCATCACCAAAGGAGAGCATAAGCTATCTGCTTACTAGGAAACAAAAGCTAGATATTAGTTTAATCAAAGTAACTAATATATTTTACATATAACCAATTTCTATATGAAATATTTCCCTAGTCATTTTACATCTTTCTAATTTTTTCCCTCTCTAATAAAACTAACCAATCAGATTTTGATCTTCATGTTCTAGATCTTGTTATATGATCCTGTCTAGTTACTGACTTTAATGGAATTTCTGTATACAGTATAATTCTGGTGAGAAGTTCTAGTAAATAACTGACATGAATTCTAAAGATTAATATGAAGGCTAATAATTATTTGACTAAAGAAACTGTGAAGAGGAAAATTATTTAGCACAATTCCTACTGTCTTAGGAGTTCCCCAAGACACCTACATATTTTGAGATCCACTTAAAGGACAATAATACCAATGGTCAAGCTGCCTTACAAGAAGTAAAAGGAAGGTACAGGCAGCAGCTGGAGGGATCCAAGCATGGGCTCCTGACATTCTCATCCTACAAGCCTGAGAAACCATACTCTGTGAGCACTGGTTTCTTCAAAGATGGAAATCTAGGCTTATCTCATGCTGCTTCCTAAGGAAGCCAACAAGAGATAGTGCTCAAGGTTCTGAATGAATCTAACCAAATAGTATTGTCTGCTTCACAACTCCCAATAGACCAAAATCTTAGAAGGAAAGGAAATAATCTCCATAATTCACTATGGTTTCAAAGTCTAGGCACAGAAAGGTAGTTTTATCAGCTAGACAAATTCCTCAGATTGGCGTATAAAACTTTAAAGAACCTGAGTTCCTATGTACTGTGTTCCAACCTTGGTAACAGTTCTTCTGAAAAATAGCAGACCCAGTCCTATTATATTGATATTTTTCTGAAATATTACTCCCTAGAATCAATCATGATAAAGTAAGAAAATAAGCTGTGAAAGAAAGAAAAGATTTCCAAAGCAATCCTGTAGCATGGGCTACTACATCCTTAGAATCTTGGTCTATTGGAATCCTGGTCTATTTAGAATGCTAGTCTATTCTCCCAGTTTTGCAGGGAATTCTTACAAAGAAGACAAAATTGCAATGAGCCTTCCTAGATGAGGCATGGAAGAGCATAACTGGAATCCCACCTACAGGAGGCTGGGCAGGAGGATCATAATTTTGAAGCTGGCCAGGGTAATTAGGCAAAATCTGGCCTCAGAAAACCTAAAAATGGCTGGGGATGTAGCTCAGTCATAGACCGCTTGCCTAGAATATGCAAGACCCTGGGTTCAATCACTAGCATACCCCAAAAAAAGAGAAAGTAGAAGAAAAGGAGAAGTGCAACCAACCACACTAAAATTCTTACATTATTGTTCTCATCAAAGAGTAGCAAAATCCACTAATAATAATACACTTTCTCTCATTATTTCTGTCTTCTGAAGGACTCCTATTAGCATATGATTTATCTAAGAGTTGCCAATTTCCCAAAATACATTCAAGAAAAATGGGTGTGTTAATATCTTAGATACTATATTCTCTAGGAAGTCTACAGTTGTATTATTTGAATGTGAATTTTCAGATGGAGAAAAGAGAAGGAATGAAATCTATTTTCTTTTCAAAAAAGAAAGTCAAAAATAGTCATTCTTATGAGTAAGCTCAAGTAAATTCCACTATGAGGAAATAGCTAGATTAGAAAATTTCCCCCAGGAAGGAGAAGCTTGATAAAAGCAGAGGAAATGAAAGCAAACTGGATCTTAAAAGTAAACTGTGTCTTGATATTGAAAGCTCATATTTCTTGCGAAGAGCATCCTTATGGGTTGGTATTTAGGTAGAAATATAGAATAGAGAGGTTGTTCTCTTTCTCTTACTATTGCTCTATAAAAAAATCTATAAGGATGTTTGCTGTATGCTCCATTTGACAGACAAATGTTCCTCCTTTCTCTAAAGAACACTCTCTAGATTAAGTCAAATAGGTTTTTCACATTCATTGGTTATAGTTTTGAGTCACTGCTTTCTGTCTTTATAATTGTAACTCAAGGCATACCAGTAGACAAAACAAAGATCCCTGTCTTTCTGGAGCAAAAAGCATAAGAATCATAATAAGAAATAGGAAAAAAAAAAAGTGCTGTAGTAGTTAGGAAATATCAAGAGTTGTGAAGAAAACAAGGCAGAGAGAGTGTGAGATTACGGAGATAGAATGCTGCTTACTTAAACAGGGAGAAAGGCAGCTTGCTTGAACAAAAACTTTGCAAAGGAACTGAGGGAATTAGACATGAAGCTATCCAGAGAGCTGTTAAAGGCAGACAAAGGGGCTGGAGAGATGGCTCAGAGGTCTAAAGCATCTCCTTAAGCAAGCTGAGGCAACCACAAGGACCGAAGTTCAATCCCCAGCACCACATGTTGCGCCAGCGCCTCCCCCAGAGCAAGCTGAGCCAGCCATAACATAAAAAATAAAGTAATTTAAAAAAAAAAAAAGTCAGACAAAGGCTTGAAAGGTTCAAGGACAGGGAGGAAGTGGCAGGAACTAAAGCGGAGAGATCAAGGGGAGCAGTAGGAAATAGCTCCTGTAGGGACTTGTGAGTCCTGACAGAGACTATGGCTCCTGTCCTAAGTGAAGAGAGAAGCCATGAGAAAGCTTGCCCAGAAGAGTGATGTTTTCTCATTTATTTATTTTTATAAAGATCACCTTCACAGCTATTCTGAGACTAGATAGTGAGTGGACATGTCGAAGAAGGATTAGGGTAGTGCAGTGCCTACCTAGTAGTCCAATTACTGGTCCAAAAAAAAAAGAGGAAGACGAAGCCTGTCTGTAGTCTGTAGTTATCTTGTAATGGACCACAAGTATCAAAGCAAAGCACCCAATTAGACAGATATTACAGAAATGCAGACAAGATATGAAGTTGGCTCTAAGCCAGGAGGGTATAAGGTGACCAGAAATGTTCACATTCTGGTTATATTTTGAGAGTAAAGAAAATAGAATCTGGATTTGGGTGTGAAAGAAAAGAAAAACAAAAACAAAAACAAAAAAGTAAAGCAAGGCAAGGCAAGGCAAGATCAATAATGATTTGACAAAAACACTTGAACAAGTATTTTGCCCAAAACAGCTGTGAGGATGACTCTTCTTTCAGTGGAAAAACAGATAAACAAGTTTGGCTCTGAGGGACCTAGAGGTCATGGACATGTCAAGTTTGAGGTGTCTCTTGAAGTTCAGTTGGAAATGTTGAGGACACAGTTGGGTATAAAAGGAATGAGTTTCAATGATATTTTTGTGATAGAAAACAAACAAAACATTGATTTGAAAGGCCTAAGAACATCTTTAAAGTCATGAGAATGTGAAGATGACCAAGGATAGACTACACAACCAGAAAGCCAGACAGCAAGGCCTATTCCAGCTGTAGGGGAGCCAGGAGAAGATGGCACAAAGAAAGCAACAGTTAGAAGGGAAAGCCAGTAAATCAGGTGCCCTGGGCAGCAAGCAAGGAGAAGCCACTGGGCAGGGGCCCGAAGCTGCAAAAGCCAAACAAATGGGGAGGGAAAGACTCAAGACCATGATGCTCTCAGAAGAAATGGGATGGATGTAGCCTGACTCAAGCAGCTTTGACAGAAGACAGAAGGAGAGGAATTGGAAGGAGCTAGCAAACACAGCCCTTTTAAGGTGAAAAGAAAAGCAAAGAAGTGATGGAGAAATGAAGCAGTATAAATTTATGGCAGTGTTTAGATGGGAAGAATCTAGTAAAGAGGAAGAATGAACATTATGGAAAAGAAGAAATTCCCAGGACCAAGGATTGGAGCAATCTCAGTCTGGGGAGGAACTGGCTTGCCAGAAAGCTAATGACCGATAAGGCTGAGTCCTGCTTCAGATGTACAGTGGGATCTGTACCTGAGATCAGGGAGGAATTTCAGGGGTAGGTGGGCTGTGTCTGCAGCCTGTTCTGCCTACTTCCAGGCTGTTCCCAGAAGTAACTTATCATTATATCATGCAGGTCAAATGTCTTAAAAGTATAAAAGATTGAAGGCAGGTAAGAATCAGAAATCATAGGTAATTGCTTGAATTAAGTCATCAGAGCCAAAGTGACAGGCATTGTACATTGTACTGGTTCCCCACCTAGTGGTCGGAATAAGTTTGCTACACTTTCTGCTCTTCTACTCACTCGCAGCCCTGAAATGGATCAAAAGGCGATGCTTATCATCATTAATGTTCAAATCAATATTTTAAGTGTAGCAACACATTTCTTGGCTCCATTTTTTTAAATGAATTCTAATTCTAAGAGAATAATTTTCATGAAAACAGCCATCAGTTGAGTGTTTGGGTACATAAAAAAATTACATGGTTATTAATAGTAAGCAGTGAGACAGGAAAAGCAAGGTAATGAGAAATAATAAATGGAGGCAGCGACCCAGGCGAGCAAAGGGAAGCGTAAACTGTTTTTCTCAAGGCATTCATAGTTTAAGGGTTTGTCTTGGTAAAAATTTGCCACTATAGGGCTGGCGAGATAGCTCAGAGGTCTAAAATGCCTGTTTAGGCAAGCGTAGGCAAGCACAGGGTCTGAAGTTAGATCCCTAGATCCCCAAGGGCTGGCTGAGCTGACCCCACACACAAAAAAAGAACTTATCTTTATAACTTTTAATTAGACATGCTTAAAATCATCCAGAGCCAGAGACATTCTGTATCAGTTATCCACTGCCAGTTCAGCTTACATTTGATAGTCTTTGGTTTAAGCAAGACAACAGTTTCTAAATTCCATGGGAATTAAGTATAGGAAGATACTATATGCTCCAGAAGGAAAAAAAAAAAAAAAAAAAGCTACCACATGTCTTTCACATCAGGGCAGGTGGGCAGGTATAGGATATAGGAATGTGTCACCAGCGTTCCCCTTTTTGTCTTTAAAAATAAAAACTGGTAATGGAAAAGCAAAATTCATGAGCAGCAAATAAGGCATAAAAATAAATTTTATTACATCCCTGTCAGTAAAAAGGGCTCAATAGCTTTATGTAAATGACAATCTTAATATAAAATCTCTATAATTGCACTTTTCCTGTGTAATTCTGTGTGCTATAACATAAAAATGAAGCATAGTGACCTGCTTTTCTGGGCAGACCTGCTACCACAACTGATAAGCTGCTTTTTCTGCTCCTTTACCCCACCCCTGACTCGGTTTCTACATCTTTGGCTGTGCCTAGTGTCATTTTCTTTTAATCTCTCTGTGGAGATTTTGTTAAAGCCTGGAGGACTTTGAACAGTTGGCAACAATTTTTTTTCTGAGTTTATTCAGTATATTGGCACCTATTCTCATTATTTTTCCCTGTTTATTGTCATTTCTATTGTGACTCATTTCATGTTTATTTTAATCTTATAGATAATAAATTCAGACTTTTATACTATACACTAAAATTTACGTGCTGCCATGCTGGATCTATGAATAAATGTATGCAAGCAAACATTGCCTGAGGATAATAAATGCTTTTTATAAATATGAAGATACACATGTAGTGGTGTGCTATGCAAATGCCCTCCATTTTACAAATATTTGTCGTTTATCCAGTTGTCTTAAGAAGTAAACTTCATGAAGGCTATAAATTTTATTCCATAGAATATCAATGTATCATGATATCTAAAGTATTTATATCTTTTAATTAGTATTAATTAAGGTGAATAATGCAAAGGCCTTATTTATCTTAAGTATTTTTATTTATATTATATATTTGTTATTCTACTTAAACATCCAGTAGTTATATCCAGGAGTTTCTTTGAATAGACAACACAAACAAAACCAACCAAGTTTTTCAAATCAATAGTTCTGTTAATAAATTTAGCTGATTAAATTCTCTTAGATATTCTACATTGTATATGTATGTGCAATATTTTGAATTTCATTTTCAACATTTCAAATATCAGAATGGACAAATTTAATGATCTCACTAAGCAAAACCCTCTCATGATTCATAAATCTATTAAATTAAACTGTGCTCAACTTTCTTAAATATTTGAATTTGTAGCTGGGCATGTTGGTGCATGCCTATAATCCCAGCACTTGGGAGGCTGAGGCAGGAGAATCAGTAAGAGTTCAAGACCAGCCTAGCCTACAAAAGTGAACTTAAGGACAGCCTGAACTACATAGTGAAACCCTGTCTCAAAAAGACAATATAAAAAAAAAAGAAAAAAATTGAATTTGCAATTGGATCCTTATTTTTTTTTTCCTTTTTTCTCTGGATCCTTCTTATTTTTAAGAAGTACATTTATGATAAAAATATCTTAAGCATATCAAAGACAAGGGCAATAATACCAGAAGCCCTAAAAAAAAAAAAAAAAAAAAAAATACCAGAAGCCCTTAAGTCTCCTTTACCAACTTCAGCAATTATAAACATACGCTCAATCACAATAGTCCCTCTTCATATATTCCTCTGAAACTAACATCAAATATCATATAGTTTCATTCATAAGTATTTCAACAGTTATTTCAAAAAACCAGACTTCATATGTTAATATAAAATATCAAATCAGTGTTGAAATTTCTAATTGAACATGACAGTGTGTATGTGTGTGAATTTTGCTTAAACATGAAACCAAAGTCTATATACATCTTTGTTGGAGTATAATTCTCTTTAAGATATGTTTACCTTCTGTCTTTTTTTTCTTTCAATTTAAAGAATTTAAGTTAGTCTTTCCTCACTGCTTCTCTATGCTAAAGCTTACTGTCCTCTGTATTGTGTTTGCTGTAGAGTTAGTAGGTGCATATAGATGTGAGTGGGTCAAATTTAGTTCATTTTCTATTATTATTTAGTCTGATTTGGGGTTTCTGGTAAGATTTATTGTTTTAATTGCTTTCCTCACCACTGTGATATAGTGCTCCAACAGAGAAATTAAAAGAGGAAAACTATATTTTAGCTCATTTCGTAAAGATGTTAGTCTGTATTCGCCTGGCTCTAAGGTATGGCACAAAGGCACAGAAGACTCACTGAATGACACAATGTCTCGACGTGATCAGCTCAGTGAGTTAACTTAGTTTTGTGCGTTTGTGTTTAGCCTAAACAGAAAGCTTAATTTTCAACTCTCAATTTCTTTAAAAAACGAGTTTGTTCAGTGGACTAACCGCCTGCTTAGGCAAGCACAGGAATCAGGGGTTGGAATCCCAGCACGGAATACTGCACCAGCCCTGCCCTCAGGTACACTGAGCTGGCCACCAAGGTCAGGCATGGTGGCACACAGCTGTAATTCCAGGGCTGGGGAGGCTGAGGTGGGAGGATCACTGAGAGTCCAAGCTGCATAGTGAAACCCTGTACCAAATACATTAAAAGAAAAAAAATAAGTTTGTTAGATTCACAAATGATCATTATAGTTCCATGTTTACCATCACAAGTAAAGACAGATAAATATATCCACCTCAATTCTTTGTAAGCCGCACTACAAAATAGGTAGGTATAGGAGGAATTAGTAATTCTGGTGATCAACAATATCATATATATATATATATATATATATATATATATATATATATATAACTGTGTTATATTTCAGAATACCTAGAAAAATCCAAAAAAAAAAAAAAAAAAAAAAGAATCCAAAGGCTCACAACCCATGGAAACAACTGGTTTTAAGGAATAGAAATGTTAAATTACACTGATTTAAACATTATATTGTAGCCGGGCGTGGTGGCGCACGCCTGTAATCCCAGCACTCGGGAGGCTGAGGCAGGCGGATTGGTGCAAGTTCGAGACCAACTTGGGCTACAAAAGTGAGCTCAAGGTCAGCCTGAACTGCATAAAAAGACCCTGTCTCAAAAAGACAAAAAAAAAAAAAAAAAAAAAAAAACCACATTATATTGTACATGTACATCAAATTATTATATTATGTTCATAATTATACGGAAATATTTTCTGTCAACAAAAATACTCACGGACAGAAATATAAATTAATCACAAAGGCCACATATTATATGATTTCACATTTTAGAAGATGTCCACAAAAGGCAAGTACTCAACGACAGCATGACAAAAGGAAAAAAATACCTGTAATTCCAGCTCTTCAAAGGCTGTAAACAGGCAGATCACTATGAGTCTGATCTAGTAGTGAGACCCTGAACACCCTGTAGACTCTTCCCTGAAATACAAAAAAAAAGAAAAAGAAACTACGGGATGGCAAGATGGCTCAGTGGTCTAAAGCACCTGCTTAGGCAAGCTTAGGCAGCTGCAAGGACCACAATTCAGTCCCTGGCAGCACACAGTGCATCAGCCCCACCCCCAGGGCAGACGAAGCAGGCATAACATATATATTATTATATTATATATGATAAGTAAAACTAACACAGGAATGCATGAAGCCATTCAGGAAGAACTGTAGAGGGAAGAAAAGAAAACTAAGACCAGAGCACAAAGATAAAGACATATCATCACTGAGAGATGAAGTTAAAAGAAAATAAACTCACAAAGGAAACTATGGGATAGTTGCCAGAAAGACAAAAGATGTTAAACAGCAGATGTTCTGTATGGAAACAAAGGAAGCTATAAAAGGGTAAAAAGTCAAACAATGTCAAGGGCTACAGAGCAATGAAAGAAGAGGTGAGCTGAGAGGTGTCTGGTAGATTGGGTAACTCAAATTTTTAAGAGCAGTTTAAGAAATAGTAATAGAAGACAAACAGTAGTTAGTGAAAAAATGACCAGGAGGAGCAGAAAGAGCAAACACAAACAAATTTTTCTTCTCAGATTCAGAAAGGAAAATTATCTTGTAGTGACAGCAATTCAGAAAAGCAAATGAGTATTTGCTATGTATAGGTGAGAGTAACCTGAGCTGAGAGAGAAAAGAAAGAAAGAGGGCATTTAGGGGCAAGCCCAGAAGAAAGAACGACATAAATAACATGATAATACAATTCAAGAAAACATTCTGAAGAACCCAATTTACTGAGAATTCAGATGTATTTCAGAAGACAAACGGAAAGAAACTGGCAGAGAGAAAATAAGGATGGCTACAGCTTTAGATAAATTTTTGGCCAGCGCAAGAAAATGCATTTTCTTAAAGGAATTCATATCCAATTACTGATGTTTTATTGACATTAAAAAAAGGCATCAAAAAATAGGAGAGAGGACAGGGACAGAAGATTGAAGAAAGTGGTGAAAGCTTTGAATAGAGAAAGGTGAGCAGGAAAAGAGTAATATTCAGAGACTATAACATAATGAGGTTGCAGTTGAGATTAAATACTAATTATTTTTAACGTCCAAAGTCAGTAAAATTGGTGATTATCTTAGATATATTAATTAATATGAATAAGATTAGAGAACATAAATGGTTACATAAACCATTAAGACCTTCTGGGATCCATCCAGGCATTGTAAGAACAGTGGGAGTTCAGTGGCTGAGAGCAAGGCACCTTGGAGTCTGCAGCACTTAGTGATGGCAGGAAGGGCAGGTGGGACCCACCTGCAGAAGGAGGCCGAGTGGGGAATGGAGCAAACCCCACTTGGTGTGTTTACCATAGAACCAATCGTATGTCTTTACAGTCTGGGACTAAACAATCCAGTGGCTGTTTACAGCCAGTGGCTGTAAAATTACTGGCAAGCATGCAACTCCCTTGAAGCCCTGAATTCATCCTACGCATCCACCGCGAGCTCCCAGGGTCGTGCGCTTGATTCTCAAGTCTCCACTTTTTTGCCACGTTGGCAGGAAGAACATAGAGCAGAAGCCAATTCTAAATCTGAAGTTGAAAATCATAGCAAATATTAAAGAGAACAAAGCACTTCAAATGATCCCTTTTTTCCCTTTTGGATTCTAAAGTCAGTATTAACTTGCTCTAATTTTACATTTTCCTCATTTTTATTTTTAGAAACCATGTAACTGAGGAAAGTCAAGATGGCATCCTGCATTCTGAAGGTAAAGGGCAAAAATATTTTATTTGTGACCTTTATCACAGGAAGGAATGAGTTCAAAAGTTTTAACTATTTGTGGTTCTTCATAAACTTTGTTAACAATAAGCCCAATGTCCCTGCCTTACATAATGAAATAAAAAGTACCTTATTTTGTCACCTTTTGCATTATTTTATGAACATCAGTAAAAGAATTTTATGATTCAGTGACAAGTATCAAAAATGCCACAGTAAGGATCTTAGACATATATCCCATTTTGTACTTCTATATCCTTGATAAAACATTAGTTCTATCAAGTTAATGACTATTTTAAATATTATCCAATAATCATGTGTTAAAGTTCGTCTTAATTACAGTGTATTTTTTTAATCCATAGGTACTGGAAATCTAGAGGAGGTCAGTTTTTTTAAGTTTTTCTTCTCATATAAAACTGCTACATTTAAAATACTTAAAAATTAATGTGATTCACTTCCTATTGGCATAAAGTAAACATAAAATTTTAATGAGTAATGATGGTATTTTTCCACTTGTAATCTTATTTCATTTAAAATGCTTCAGACATTACACACCAGTCAGTACAATGACTCATAGGAATGCTGTAGTGCTGGACATAAAGCGATGTCTGGCTTGTGTCATTTGAATGATACAACAAAAGAGAAAAGTACATATTTTTGTGCTTGATTCCTTCATCTATCTCCAAGAACAAAAAGTTACTTTTTTTATACCATCAAAAATTACTTATACTTACATTACATAAATTCAAAAATACTTGTTTCACAAATATTGCTCAATAAAGGATGAATGTGTTGCCTTCTGAATAACAGAAATTAATACTTGTGTATGTCTTCATTCACAGGAACAAGAGAGTGAAGGAGAAACATATGAAGACATGTATGGATTACATTTCTTTTACCATAAGAGTTTTCTTCTAAGTTGAATGTAGCATTTTGTAAGAAGGCACATGAGCGTACACCAGTATTATGAGGGGAGAGCTTTACCTATGCAGATGACTGCCATGTAAGGGGAACCTTTGTTTCCATGCAGAGGACTAAAGGTTCTTCACTTCTCTAAGGATCTAGAGGACTCTGCTAACAAGCTGTTGTGTGAGAGGCCCAAGACCTGCACACTACTAGAGAGACCCCAGGCAGGAATCTAGATATAGAAATTTGTATTCTTTTCAGTGTATCCTGGAGAAAATGGACTCATGTATTTGTTCTGCCTTCTCCACTCAGGCAAAAGATAGGCTCTGGGAAGTAGCTTAAAACAGCGTCCAAACTTCCAGCTTGCTGAAAAGATGTTAAGACTATCCAAAGTGGATTTTTAGGTTGCCTAAGCTATTTCTTAATATGTGAGTGAAAGTAGAAATGAATATTTTAAAATCAAATCTTGAGCTCCTATATCTTCATTTTCTTTACCTAGTTCTTATTCAAGCCATTCTGGCCAAAATTACTTAACCAAGGTGTGCCTGTGGGACTGTAAGTGCACGCTTGTACCCAGAAGGAGAAATAAATGAATAATTCTGTATATAGCAGTGCACAAGGACAGAGCCCTTCTGACTGTCCCACACTGGGTGGCCCGAGGTGTAAAGGCCAGGAGAGCCCTTAGAAAAGACCCTCATCTGTACTCTCCTAATGGCTGTAAAAAAAACAATCTCACACACCCAGGGTGGTCTTTGCTTCCTGTATACGTCAGAAACCGTGTGATGGGTGACTGGTGATGGGGAGCCACTTCTGCAGTTCTGTCCTCTGACACATGAAGCCCTGCAGGTACAGAAACAACCTTGGTCTTTGTGTTCACAGAGAAGCCTCCCGAGAACGAGACAAGAAACGAGAAAAGGAGGAAAAGAAGAGATTAGAGCTAGAAAGAAAGGAACAGAAGGAGAAAGAGAAAAAAGAACAAGAACTAAAGAAAAAATTTAAAGTAAGCACTTCCTGCCCCATAGGTGAAATCACAACATCTCTCTGTGCCTTTCTTGGGAGAGGGATGCTAGTCTTGAAAACTTGCATGGTGGAGAATTAATTACGGTTTTCAAAACAGGAACTGCTATCTTCCTAGCAGTATTTTTGTTGTTCAATATACTACCTTATGCCTGCACTAAAAAATTGTAATATGCCAAAATGCAAATAAAATACAATTTAGAGGTTTATATTCAGTAAGTATGCAGGAAATTTTATTTTGACTGAGTCAATGAATATTCTATTACTCAAAACTCAGCTTGACTCTCATTTTCACATGTTTCCTATTGGCATATTTAGTCCGTGAGTTTAAGACCACGCACATGTAAAAGCCCTCATGGCATGTGGGGCCAGGGAATCCAGTGGCCCTTAGGTGAACCAGGCATGTCTCAGGATAACATTTCTCTGAACTACTCTGGTTGCTGGTGTCTAAAACTGGCTCGCATCTTTTATTTCAAGCCCGTGTACATGTTTACTTCTCATAACTATTGTTCTAATCCCACTTTAATCTACTGTGACTTCTGACTGTCATGTGTTCTACTCTGTGCGTGACTTCTGTTAGCACTATTACTAAGCAATGCGGGCACAGGCTGTACCCTTGTGGTTCTAGCACTAAAGCCCATCTGGTATGCGTCTGGCGTCGCAAATATATTTGAGTGATTATCTGCAGTAGAAAACTGTTCTTCACTTTAAAAAGAACTGATCTAATTTTTAAAAGATGTATTCCTCTGGAGCCTTTTATACATAATTTTAATTTAATTTAGAGGTTATCTCTCTATCTATATACATATATAACATTAAAGTCAAGGCTCAACAGCATAGTACATGGAAAACATATAGCTAAGAAACATTTGGACAGATATGGATTCTAATTCCAGCTCTACATATGGTTATTTAAACTTGAGCTTATTCCACAACTTCTCAGAGTCAAATTCTTATACTTTAAAATTAAATTATACCTTTACAGAAAATTTGTTGTGAGATGAAATAGTTTTGAACAAAACTGACTATATATGCATCACAGATTATAAATTTTGAAAGAACTCAGTATATACAAGTAAATCATGATTATGTTATAAATGCTAAAATGTCTTACACACAATGCATGTGTAACACTTTGTATTTTTTCAAGTGGAAAATTAATGGCGCAAATGAAAATCTGCATAATACAATTCCTAGAGATTGTTTATAGTCTTCAAGGAACTATGTGAGACTTTGTTGTTATTTTCATTTCTTTTGGAAATTAAAAGAGTATAGAAGTCTTATCAACAGATATAAACTTAAAATTTTGCCAAGATTAGGACTTTATAAGCTATTGTTGTCTCTAAAATGTTAACAGATACTAGGTAAAAAAAGAACTGCACCAGGCCGGTGAGATGGATCAGTGGTCTAAAGCACCTGCTTAGGCAAGCTTAGGCAACCTCAGGGACCACAGTTAGATCCCTCAGCCCCTGCACTGCATGCTGTGCCAGCTCCACCCCCAGGGCAAGCTGAGCTGGCCATAATAATAATAAAAAAAAAAGAAGAGGGCCCGGCGGGATGGCTCAGTGGTCTAAGGCGCCTGCTTGGGAGCTTGGGCAGCTTCAGGGACTGCGGTTCGATCCCCGGCACCACATGCTGCGCCAGCCCTGCCCTTGAGGTGGGCTGAGCCAGCCATAAAAAATGAGTGAATAAACAAAGGAGCTGAAACAATAAATAAATAAATAAATAAAAGAAGAAATGCACCAATATCATGGCATGCTGTATTTTAACCTATGATTGTAAAGAATCTTACTGGTATGTAATTGATAGTATATTCTACAGTGGCAAACTCTAGATGGCATAATATAACATAATAAACCTAATAAAATACAGGAAATTTTCAATAATCACAATTCGTACTTGCATACCAAAAGATCTAGGAAATTCTATTAAGATGCTAATTTAGGATTAGAAAATTAGGAATTTATGATTCATGGTCAAAACTAGATTATTATTCTGCTGTCAAGAAACCATCATATTATTCAGGGAATTAATTTTTAAAAGTTCACAAAAAGATGTCTAGTTTTTTTATTTATTTATGAAGCTATTTCTAAAATGTTACCTTGTTTATAGCAGATAATGTCTACTCCAAATTTATCTATTAAAATACAAAGGTTTTTTTTTTAATAGTAGAAGAGAAACAAATTGCTTTTCCCACATAGTACAACACACCACCACCACCACCACCTACATTTCCTTTTACCGCTTCAGGCTTACAAGAAAACATTAGAATAACTACACAAGACAACTGGGTTCAGTGGTATAGCAGATGCACAAAGCTCTTGGTTTAGTTAATCTAAAGAGGGAAGGACAGGAGGGAGAGGGAGGGGGAAGGGGAGAGAGTGAGAGAACTATACAATGGGAAAAAACAGACTGAACCACAAAGAGAGGGGGAATTTTATCTAGTAAACAGTCAACAGCACAGCATGTTCCTTAAAATCACATTGTGTTCAATGTGGAATGTCATACAAAGATGTTACTCAGTTGTCAGGAGCTGCCCCTGCAGGCTGCTTAGCATTCCTGTGGTCAGTGATCCCTGCCACTCTCCCCTGCACCCCAAGCACAAGTTCACCTGTTCTCTGCTGGTCCCGCTTGCCCTTTGGCTTTTCCTTAATTATTGCTAATGGAAAATTTATTGAGATTGGCATTTACCTTTGATTTCTACTTAAAGTTTATAACTGTTGAAGACAGGTAGGTTGTGGGCTTATTGTCTTCTAAGATTGCATTCCTTACATTTTTTCTGAGCAGTGAGAAAAGCTGTTATTCTTTTCTCTAATTGCAGCTAACAGGCCCTATTCAAGTCATTCACCAGGCAAAAGCTTGCTGTGATGTCAAAGGTGGAAAGAATGAACTAAGCTTCAAGCAAGGAGAAGAAATTGAAATAATCCGTATCACTGACAACCCTGAAGGAAAGTGGCTTGGGAGAACCGCAAGGGGGTCTTGTGAGTGCGCATTTCTCTATGATTTCAAAGTGTTTTGTTGTTGTTGTTTTGGTGGGAAGCCCGTATTAAATGTTTAGATCCTTCCAGAACTATAAACATAGAATCAGGAGTATGTTACTGAGTAGAAAAATGTAAAATCGCAAGTCAAGTTCTATCTTCACCTCATCCATGATCTTTTAGTAGGGGATAATATAGATTATTGTATTGTCCAAGTTTGATATTACTGCAAAGATTACCAAAGGTCATTAGAGTTTTCACTTAGATTATCAGGGAAAAACTTTCATGTAAATCATTTCATAATCTTTAAATGAACTGTAGGCTTATTCCAAAGTACAACAGGATAACACAGAAAACGGTAAAATGTATCCATGCAGATTTGCAAATCCGAGTTGCATCAAATAAAGGGAAATTTTAAAGCGCAAGTGGGCAATTGCTGTTTTATTTTCAACTCTAAAATATTTAAGGTACAGTTGCCTGAACTTAAGTCTCCTATTCATTTTTTGGTAGATGGCTATATTAAAACAACTGCTGTAGAGATTGATTATGATTCTTTGAAAAGAAAAAAATCCTCTTTCACCACTCTTCCCTCAAGACCTACTGACGATGACCAAGAAGTATATGATGATGTTGCTGAGCAGAACCCTGATAACAGGTGCGCTCAAATACAGATGGTGAGGCCCATCAAGATGTTGCCCTGTCAGAAGGTTTGCATTTGAGAGCCTGGAATTGTATGACTTTCAATACCTCCTCATGTTTGCTATCATTAAACTAAATCGTCACTCACCATCACCTCATTATGGGTGAAAGGTCATTTAAAGTCTTCTGTTCCATTTTTGTGGTTATAGTATCAAATACTATTTTAAATATAAAGTATCCTTTGTCAGATGGTCAAATATATTGGCACTGTAAAACGCTGTTGTAAAACGTACACTATGATTTAATCTTGTCTAAAGATCACTTGATTTATCTAAAATATAACGCATAAAACATCAATTTTAGCCTTTCTTGCTCTGAAATCTAACACTAAATGTACTGTGTGTTATTTGAAGGCACAACAGAAGCAAAGAATGACTTTTACTACAACTCCTATTTAACCTTTAAAAGTAAAAAGTGAGCCGGGCGTGGTGGCTCACACCTGTAATCCCAGCACTTGAGAGGCTGAGGCAGGAGGATTGGTGCGAGTTCGAGACCAGCCTGGGCTACAAAAGTGAGCTCAAGGTCAGCCTCAACTGCATAGCGAGACCCTGTCTCAAAAAGACAAAAAAAATAAATAAATAAAATAAATAAAATAAAATAAAATAAAAGTAAAAAGTGAATTCCTTATGATTCCTGAGAATCAACCAGGGGTTCAACTTTCAATTGCCCAGTTAGTCTACTAGGTTAGGGTTATCTTTCTTCAAAAAGTAATGGGAAAGGCCAGGCAGATTACTCAACAGACGAAAGCACCTGCTTAGTGAAAGCACAGTCACTAGGGTTCAATTTCCCCATAGTGCCCTGCTGGCCCAGCCCCCAGGGTGTGCAGAAAGGACTATTAAAAGTGGGCTTGGTGACATGCACCTATAATCCCAGTGCTTGGGAGGCTGAAAACAGCAGAATTACTGAGTCCCACCTACACAGTGAGACCCAGTAGACTCTGTGGAACCTGTACCACAGACATTAAAAACAATTCAGGCTTGAGCACCCTCATTGCTTTAGGTGTCTAGTGGGGACTGGAGGTGGGGGACTGGCACGGCACCCAGCCTCGGCACTCTGCCTAAGCAGGCGCTTTAGTCCACTGAGCTATCTGGACGGCCTATACTTCATGTTTAATTTTTAAAATGTTTCCTTTTGGGGAAGTCAAAGAATCCCATTTGCATTAAAATACATATTTACACTAGTAAGCATGTTTAAGGAAAAAATCTATACAAAAGGAATGATGTGGGTTTTTTTTTGTGTGTGTGTGTGTGTGTGTTTTTGAGACAGGGTCTCGCTATACAGTTGAGACTGGCCTTGAGCTCACTTTTGTAGCCCAGGCTGGTCTCAAACTTGCACCAATCCGCCTGCCTCAGCCTCCCGAGTGCTGGGATTAAAGGCGTGCGCCACCACTCCTGGCAGGAATGATGTTCTTAGAAGCATTATTTAACCATCAATAATAAATATCTCCTAAAGCTATTGCTATTGACTTTTTGCACTTTATGTCATCTATCTATGCCATAACTCTAAAAGACATGCTCTAGTTAACAAACACGAACTAGAAAAATTATCCTACTTAATTACAAGGAGGGGACAGGAAGATAGCTCTGTGGCACAAGTGCCTGCCTGGCAAGTGCAAGATCATGAGTTCAAACCATGATCCCACAAAAAAGATAAATAAGTAAAAATTTTAAAAAATAACAAGATAAGGGTGGATGAGATAATGGTTTTAAAATTTCATATCTTCAGTATAGTGCCACAATATTTACTAATCACTATACCTTTCAAGTGCCTATTTAATAAGAACATTAAAGATGAAGTGATTTATATACGTGTTTTATTTTTGCAACTTCAGCAGCTGCTTGCAGAACTCATATAGCACCTCAGGCTTTGTCCTCAGTAGAAAAACGGAGGACACTGAGCGTAGCTGGCAGCTTGTCCTGGGGACGATGAGGAGGAGGAGGAGAACCATCCTCTCCTTCACTCCTTTCCCTTTCTCCCATCCCCTTTCACTCTTTACCTTCCCCCTCCTCCTTCCTCTAGGGTGAGGGAAATGACTGTGTGCTTCAGAGGGTGGGAGCAGACTTAAGGCTTATATAACAGGCCCAGGATCCAGTCCTTTTCTCTTTGTTCTCAACTCAAGTTCTAGAGGGATGATGAGATATTAAAGGAGAGCAAATTGCAAAGGCAAATGTTCTTCCATCACATAACAAACCTTCTTCTTGCCATGAATCCTCTCTCTCTCTCTCTCTCTCTCTCTCTCTCTCTCTCCCCCTGCCTGCCTCTTGTGATCTTACTACCTCCCTTTCACCTATCAAGGGTTTTGTGTTCTAAATAGTTCACTTCAGAATGTTGAAGAACTCAAATGAATGAGCAATGGCTTTGCCGCTTGTAATAATCATGTTCCTTAGGAATAGGGTATGAGAATGACCAGTGAAAACATTTGCCAGGATCAGCAAGCACCAGAATGCATCTAATTCTCACTATAGGCTCCACACTCAAAGGGAAGTGTGAGAGAAAATAGTTATGATTTAAAAGCAACTAGAGAGTGCACTGCACATCTATTAAAATCAATTTCTTTCTTTATATCATACAACATTAAGAACATGGCTTTTCTACAAAACTCCATTAGCAGCAGTATGTATTTATTTCAAAATTAGCCAAAGATCTGTACCATTTTAAGCCATCAGGTGCAAATATTAAATTGTTCCGTATGGTTGTAACATAAAACTGATACCTATTGCTAGCAGGTAATCCAAAAATCAGAAGTAGAGCCCTAGAGTGCAGTTTGGTATAGAAATGAGCTGGAGTAGCTGGAATTCTCAGAACCTCAGTTTCTTTTCTGCAAAATCAGGAAACTGAATAAATAGATGACTTTTGAGATTTTTTTTTTCCCCCAGCCTTCACTGTTTATATTACTTTTGCTCTCACAGAACTCCTACTTTAATGGGAAACATAGACACAAAAACAGGCTATTATAAAGGCTAAAACAGAAAATACACAATGCTTTGGAAATAAATAAACACAATCTAGATTTAAAGAGTCAGAGACCACTTCAATGTTTAAACATTTTCCTTTTAAAAACTGAAATCCCAAGCACCTGCTTGGGAAAGCTTGGGCAGCTTCAGGGACCACGGTTCGATCCCCAGCACCACATGCTGCGCCAGCCCTGCTCTCGGGGCAGGCTGAGCCGGCCATAAAAATGAGTGAATAAACAAACAAAGGCTCTGAAACAAGAAAAATAAATAAATAAAAATTGAAATGCCACTCAACTAAGAATCAAATGCTTCGGTTCTAAGATGCTGGAAGGGACTGAATTTAATCTAATAGCAATTCTTCTGTATGGCTCCTGGAACAGTACTCCTGGGGCACGTGTTAACAGTCCCTCCACAGAATGACGCAATGACCTATGGTCTGAAAGCTACCCCATGGGGAAATGATAAAAGTAGACTGTATTGGTAGAGTATCATGTGCAATACTGTAACTCACTCGGTTCTCTTTCGGTTGTGGTGGTTTGTTTTGTTATGTTGCATTGTGGTTATACAACTACAATGATAAGGAACAGTGTCTTCCTCTTTACATGGGCATACTGATAACTTCCAACTAGAATAGTATTTGTCTTTTATATATATAACTACTCAGTACATGTATACTCCTTCCTGGGAGCTAAATAAATCATGTATTAACTTAATATTTCTATTAACTTAGTATTTTTCTTTTTTTTCCTAGTCAAAATCAGAGTGGAAGTGGAGGTAAGCCACCTGTCTTATATCAGTGTTTATATGTTTCTTTATATGTCTTCAACACATTTCTCAAAGCTTCAACATCTTTGAGAATATTAATCACAAAATGCTTTAGTTGGTTCATAAGGACAGATCTTGATGAAGAGAAAGCACATTAACCTGGTAGTCAATGACCTAGATTCCCAACCTGGTCCCAAGTGGCTCCAAGAAAGTCATTCCTTTCCTCCAAGTCTGTTGCGGATCTAGGGTGATCCTGCTTATGATGTGCCCAGGGCAAGCTGGGTTTATGCCAGCTGTTCAAACACAAATAAGAACAGGATGTGCCTTCACGTCCACAAATACCCTTCCTTAGATGACAATTTGTACCATCTCTTTGACTATGCATCCTAAAATCCCCTGAATCCTACGGCACCAAAATAAGGCATTACAAACCTTTTAGGTTCTCAATGTTTACACTAAAAGCTAAATTTCCTGCATTTTCGTGCTCATAGAGGGTACTCCATAAGCACTTGTTAACTATTTGTCAAGTAGCAAACTTCCTGAAGACTGTAGCATAATACGTGAAAGGGTTTAAATTTAAAATATATTCATTATCATGCCACTTTGTACTTTTTTTCTTTATCTCAGTCATCACCAATGTTTAAAAATTCACTTTCATTACATTTGATTACCTTTACTAATACATTAATTTTTAAATACTGTGGATTGAGCTCGGAGCCCTGGAACTGAGTTACAGCCGTTCTCATTTTCTGCTTTGAGACAGGGTCTCTCAGAGTAAGTCACCAAGCCAGCAAGGTGGGGCTCAAGCTCGGGATCCCTCTACCTTGGCCTCCAGAGCAACTGGGATTCTGGGTGTGCTTCACCATTCATCACTTTACCTCAGTTACTGTTTTTTGTTATGATCACTGCTAACTCAGTTTTTCTTATTACCTCTTCACTACCCTTTTTCCACAGTGAATATCGAACCCATTCACCTTTACTTTCTCTCATGCTTGTACTTCCCCATTCCTTTCATTCCAAATCCAAAGCGTCTCTAATTAGTCTTCATTTCTTTACTATTAACCATGTCCTGTAAGTTCCATTTTACTTAGTATCTATGTGAGAAGGAAAAATTGAAGGGCATTTTTATTTAAATGGTTAATAAAAGAAGAGTGTGGTTTTTTTTTTTTAGAATTTTTAATTTTTTGTTTGTTTGTTTGTTTGAGAACTTTTGTTCGTTTGTCTATTTATTTATTTTTATGGCCGTCTCAGCCTGCCCTGAGGGCAGGGCTGGCACAGCATGTGGTGCCGGATCGAACTGCAGTCCCTGCAGCCGCCTAAGCTTTCCTAAGCAGGTGCTTTAGACCACTGAGCCATCCTGTCGGGCCCAGGAGGAGTGTTTTCTACAGAGAAATAAATTTGTTATTAAAGTCTGAGTGATCTCTATGCAATTTAATGATAAAAGTAATATAATATTTTTCTGCACAATCCAACAGAAGGAGCTTTCCCACCACCCCCAGAGGAAATTTATGATGGGATAGAGGAGGAAGATGCTAGCGATAGGTAAGAATAATCAGTGAATTCCCTTGTTGGGAAATATTATATCTCTATGGAAGTGGAGCTTTGGTTTCTAGTTAAGGCAAAAAGCAGAAAATCATGCTCTTTATTGCAGTCCCCAAATGACTTGAGTATTACTGGCAACCATACGTCAAAAAAAATGGTAGTAGGAAGATCCCAAATAACTCACAAAAGCAGTGAAATGAAAAGGATAAAATGCCAGCACTACGGATGTTTTCCAAAGTTTTTCTAAAAGTTTAGTTACCAATCAGTAATTTACAGTTACTTACTAAGGTTTCTATCTGTGAAAGACTCCTACTAACTACTTAATTTTAGTTTAGGAATATGTTTTTAGTTTTAATAATAATTTATAAAATAATCTTTTAGGTTAATAATAAATTTTATTGCCATTTCGAAAAGGCATATTTAAAATTCAAAGTCTGCTGGTCACTTAATTTTAATCATGATGCTAAATTAACTGTCTTAGCTTCCTTAGCTCCATATTTTAAGAATCAGGAGAAATTTCACTAAATAAGAAAAAAAGTGCCCAACATAATAGGAAGTACTCAAACACAATGGTCTATAAGCTTAATAGCTTAACTCTTTTGTTGAAAACAATGGCTTATTTACTGTTCCATGATCAATATAGTACAATAAAAAAAAATGAATGTCCACACAATGTCTTCACCTTCTGATTATTACATTCTGATCAATGCCTACATGCTCAAAAGTTCCACGCTACAGGTTGAAGAGAAGAGTAGTACGTGGTCCTGGGGAATTTTGAAGAAGTTAAAGGGAAAAGATGACAAAAAGAAAAGTGTACGAGAGAAACGTAAAGTCTCTGAGTCAGACATTAATGAAGGCTCATCGTAAGAGTCAACCCACCAAACTCAGTACAAATAACAACACTAATGTTAATTTAATTGAATGTTACTAATATCCTGTAACCAATAATCAAACCCTGATAGACTTAAACCCTCTAACTGTTGTGTTCCATTAATCATCTTAGACTCACATACAGTACCATCCTTGAGCTCACTCATCAACTAATAAGAGGAGTCCATGTAGTCAGGCACCACAGTAGAACTGAAAACATTTTGCTTTTCCCACAAACATCCATAAAGCACAGGACGTACCCAGGTACGTGGATACCTTGCACATTCACTCCATGAACCTTCATGCACTCCATTTAATAGTACTTTTTTTAATGGCAGCATCATATCCAAAACCTTACTGTTCCAGTTCCAAGTCCAATGTTACAAATAGTAAAATCTGTACTTCTTTATACTGACTACTCTTAAAATATATTCTCTATTAAACAAATAATTTGCTAGAAATAAAGTTCACAATTTTTGATTTCTTTTCTCTAAATACAGTATTTATGATCTTGGTGTTCATAACTCTCTTTCACAGTAGTTATTTGATGTCTATTTCCTTCTATATTAAAATTATCTTAAGTATGTATCTTATTTACGTAAGCAGTACATTTCTCTGATACAGCTGCAGACTACATGAACTGAAAACATGTACAAATAAAATTTAGAAATTATTTTAAATTTTATCTAAATAAAAACAAAAATTTTTTTTCGTTCCATCCCTTAAATAATCCTTTAGCATACATATGAATTTCAAGAATCCTAATGATGTTTCCTGGTACAGGAAAATAATTCTGTTTTACATTATGTAACATAGTCAACACAATTAGTCAAAGCATACAAGCTGTTAATTCTACATAGAATTTCTTTTTAATTTTTTATTGTTTGCAGGACAGGGGTTTAAACTCATGACCTTGCACTTGCCAGTCAGGCATTTGTGCCACGGAGCTATCTCCCTGGCTCCAGAATTCCTAATTTTAAGCCCAAAATTATTTCATGAAGGCAAAAACACAAAAGCCATCATCAATAAATAGCATACTTGAATCTTTAAGCAAATGTAACAAGAAATGTTTGAGCAATATTGCTCAAATGTAATCTTTACTTAGAAATAAGCTTTTACTATTTCAATCACAGATCTCCCACTTCTGATTTCACTCAGATTAATGATCCTTCCAGTGATTCATTTGAATTACTGATCCTTCACACTCTGGTTATTTCTGCCCTGTGCACTATTCCTTCAAAGATATATGTGTGTGTTTGTGCAGACATACATATTTAGAAGTCACTGTTCAGAAAGTAACAAATGCAAAAGTCATTTTATGTGGTACCTAAATGCCACCTAATCCTGACTTTGCATCACTCCTACTAATAAGCTGTCACTACATCATTCAAGTGAATGTTCCTTTCTTCTTCACCATTCTCCTGCTTGGGAGTATAAGGTATGTGTAGTACAACATATGGTTATGTTCCCATTACCTTGGTAGATCTGTGCTCTGTATTTTATCCTTCAATTCAAATATACAGTTTTGAGCTTGAGCTGTGAATCCAGTAAGGACTCCAAAATATTAAGTCCATTAATTTACTCAGGTGCAATATGTGTTCACACCTCAGAGCAAATCTGAAAACATGGTCAAATGGTTATGTGAATCAGAAGGCAACTACAAGTTTGGCTTTTGACTTGTTTGGCCAAAACTCCCAAATTAATGAACAGAAACCAGGACTTGTGGGGAAAATGGAGAATGAGAAAGGAACGATGGTCGTAGATTAACCTTTTTTACGCCTTTAGGCTATAGTCCACTCACACCTCTCCTGTATGAAGGAGTTAATGTCTGGGTTCATATTAGTCTGACTATCATTGTGTTCTCAATTTCTTTTCAGTTTCCCTTCTCCTCCTAAACAATTGGGTAAGTAATAAAAATTAATTATGTATTTTATATCTTTTTTTAGATGGAATAGTAGGAAGCATTGAGTATTGTCACAGTATCTGTAAAGTCTTGAATCTGAAAATAGTAAAGATTGTCACCTTGAGCAGGTGGCCTTAAAACAGCGGGATGAGAAAAATAAAACAGATTGATTGCCTTAAAGATATTCTGCCAGAATCTTGTAAAGAATTATGGATACAAGGAAAGGGACACACAGCGACATCCCCCTTGACCGCTGCCTGTTTGCCCCTGGTATGTAGGATCCTGAAAAAAAAATCGAAAAGCATATCAGATTATGTGCCATTGAGGTCCTTCCATAGCTACATTTTATTTTTAAAGTTGTACTGTTTACATGGTATGTGGACATTTTAGCATATAATACAGTTTCTTCTTTATATAATTCCATCAGTTTCTTTATCCGTGTTGAGACACACCTTTGAAAAGTTTTTTTAAATTCTGCTTGAACAAAATAATATATGATTTAAGAAACAAAAAACAGGGGCTTTTGAAGACCTTATAAATATATTAAAAGAGCAAACCAACAGAGAGATAATTTATCCTTTCAGACAATATCTGACATTAGAGCTTTCTTTCTTTTTTTTTTTTTTTTTGGCAGATCTCACTGTGCAGTTCAGGATGGCCTTGAGTTCATTTTTATAGTGCAGGCTGATCTCAAACTGACATTGATCCTCCTGCCTCAGCCTTCCAAGTGCTGGGATTATAGGCGTGCACCACCATGTCCCGCTGTACTTTAGGGTTTTCTTTGCATCTATAAATTTTCAAAAATCAGAGACTAGGGGCTGAGGATTTAGCTCAGCGGTAGAATGCTTGCTTAGCAAGCTGGAAGCCCTGAGTTCGATCCTCGGCACCAAAAACAAAAAAACATAAATCTCCCCTCAAAAATTAGAGACTAATTCAACATCTGTGGTAAAATTATTACTTAGTCCATAATATTAAAAAGATTATGGGCTGGCAAGATAGCTCAGCAGACTAAGTAAGGTTCAATCCCTGGCACCACATGTCACACCAACACCAACCCCAGGGTGAGCTGAGCTGGCCAGAGTCTGGCATAGTGGCACAGGCCTGTAATCCTAGGGCTGGAACAGCTGAAAACAGGAGGATCACCATGAGTCTCAGCTGCCTAGTGAGACCCTGTAACAACCAAAAGGATTTTTTTAAAAAATTGCAAAAACTTAACACCATGAAAAATAGGTATAAATTGAAATAAATGTAATCATTTCAATTTAAAAGGTGGCTTTCAGCCGGGCTATGGTGGGCACACCTGTAATCCCAGCACTTGGGAGGCTAAGACAGGAGGATCGGTGCAAGTTGGAGACCACTCTGGGCTACAAAAAGTGAGCTCAAGCCCAGCCTGAACTGCATAGCAAGACCTTGTCTCAAAAAGAGAAAAATAAATAAATAAATGGCTTTTTTGTCCATTGATGTTGTTCTCAAGTATATTTTAAATGAGTCTGAATGAGACAGTAAGTTTTACCCATCTGAAAACCTCTCTCTGTCTCTGTCTCTGTCTCTGTCTATCTATCTGTCTGTCTGTCTGTCTGTCTGTCTGTCTGTCTCTCTCTCTCTCTCTCTCTCTCTCTCTCTCTCTCTCTCTCTGTCTCTCTGTCTCTCTGTCTCTCTTTCTATTTAATTTTTTTTTTGTGGCCAGATCAGCCTGCCCTTGGGGTGGGGCTAGCGTGCCATGTGGTGCTCGGAGATCAAACCACAGTCTGCATTTGCCTGAGCTTGCCTAAGCAGCTGCTTTAGACCACTGAGTTATCTCACTGACCAATATATCATACTTTTAGATTACCTATTATGGGTTTTCACACAGCTGAGCCAATTGTATTATGTGATAACAACTTGCATACATGTATACAGAGGCAAAAATATAGTTTAGTTTAGTTTAGTTTAGTTTAGTTTAGTTTAGCTTTGTTTTGTGACACTGGCGATCAACCCCAGACCTCATGAATACTGGGCAAGTGGGAACATTTATCTACATGTTCAGTATTATAATCATTCCTTAGGTATACAGTTTTTGGTTTTTTTGTTGTTTTTGTTTCTTTGGGGGGAGCGTGTTGAGACAAGGCCTGTCTAGTTAGTTCAGACCGGCGCTCAACTCCCTCTGTAGCCCAACCTGGTTTTCACCTCTAGACTCTGCTGCCTCAGCCTCCCAAGTATTGAGATGACAGGCCTGTGCCACCATGCTCAGCTATTTATTAGAATTTTTGCAATTTCTTTAACTCTTCTCTTCAGCTTAATTTGCTATGGAACAAATTAGGTGCACAGAAAAAGCATTCCTCCTGACTTTTAGCAAAAGGTTTAGAAAAAAACAAAGAATCTGCAGATTGGCAATCATTGTCTTTAGCTCAGTTAAGGCATAGCAACTCTTCTGCCAGTTTCCAATACTTTTCCTTTTGTTAGAGGTGGCCGAAGAAGTATACGACGACGTGGACGCCTCTGACTTCCCTCCTCCGCCAGCAGAGATGAGGTAATTGGCATGCTTTCCTCACAGTGGACTGAAAATGGGATTACTCAAGAAAATACCCACTGAAATAAAAACCCGAAGGGGTAGAAGTCTACTGTTTGCCATCGTATTGATTCTGTCCCTCTTCCTAAAGCCATGTTATAGTCCGATGCCAGGGCTCCCTTTAGTCCTAGGCGTGTGAGTAACCCCTTCTCCCTTTCCCCTTCTTACCCACTCGCCCCAGCCTCCTCCCACTCCCCCTCCCCTGGTCCTGAGGTTCTGCTCCTCGTCTCCCAAGTAGCGAGTAACATCTGGTTCGTGACTCACTGATTTCTGTGTTCATTTATTTGCTCGTTTACTAGGGTAACATATTTGAGGTCTTGGTCACAAAGGATCTAGGTGATTCATCTCCCTTCATTTTTACCCTTCTCCCAAGTCCTTGCTGGTCTTGAATTTAGTTCTTTATCTTACATCTCAACCCTCACCCTTCTTGTTCAAGCTCCTTTGTCCTCCATCAAAGTATTTCCTTTATGGAAAAATAAAAAAAGGATTTGTGGTTTGAGAGGACTTTCAAGTATAATGTGTCTCTTTTTCACTAAAGCATCAGGGTCGCAAAATTCCATTCAAAGATTTTTGTTTTTTTGTAAAATCCAACAGTGAATAGTGGGCTTTTTTTTTTTTAAACTTATCTGAGATTTCACTTAATTTTATTCTAAAATTGTACAAAAATCTGTTAAGAGCACTTAATACAAAAAAACCATGTTGAAAAGTCTTTTGATAAGACATAGGATGGTTTATCCATTTCAAGTAAATATAAGATGATTTGATAATGCTGTGTAAAAAGCAAGAAAAGCACTTAACACTTCCAAAAAGAAAAAGTATGTTGAGTAAAAAAGGTGCCATATTTGATTAAAAGAAAAAATAATATAGTGATACATTTATATTACACTATCATGACACAAGTGATGTCTTTTGACCTGCATTCATAAGAACATATGAGAGAACTAGAAGTACTTACTTTTTACTAATACAGTTAAACTAATTTCACCAAACTAGAGACAGTTTCAAGATCAAAAGACCTGCAGGAAAGTGTGCTGTCATTCATAGGTGAAGATTATTTTCAACAGTCAGAACAAACAAGGCAAATGAAAAAGAGAATCATTCTTTTTCAATTTTCCATGAAAGGAAAATCTAACCTTCAGTAACATACTCAAGTTTTATTCTTCCTCCCCTTGGGAAAGTCATTCCCATCACTGATAGTATTTAATGCATTTTTAAATTTTGTATTACTGTGGAAATGCAACCACAGCCCCTAAAGCAGTTCCCTAGGAGCCCAGAGTCACACACTGGCCTTTTCCTATAGCAGAATAAGCTCCAGCTGATTAAACTTTATCTGATATGGGCTGGACTGTTTTCTTAACCATGACTTAATTTCAGGGTTTAAAACAATTTTATGCTTTTTAGCATAGCACTCAATTTTTAAATAAATTATTGTAAAGCTAGCTTGTGGAGAATTTTTAATACTCATGCACATTCTGACATCCCTGAGAGCTGATTGGCTCCAGCAGTGGCCCTACTGTCATAACTGTGGCAGTGTAGGAGGTACTGAGGGCAGAAGGTAGGGTACTACTGTATTAGCTGTTTTTACAGTGAAAGACCTAAGGCAAAGAATGAGAACTTAGGAATCAAACATTTTAAATAAATTGCTACAAACAAAATTCTATCTTAGGTCATCTAAATTAAAATTGATCATCAGTGTTTAAAAATCTTTTACTATTCAATAAATATTCTAGCTTTTAAAATTCTCTTCTACAGAGATTTACAGCTCTTTTCTGATATCTAAGCTTAACACTTAGTGAGTGGATCCTTTTGCCTAGTTTTTGTTCCCTCCTTTTTTTTCTTTATTTTGAACCCAGAATCTTGTGCTTGCCAAGCAGATGTTTAAACCACTGAGCTGCATCCCTGTCTCTAACGAATGAATCATAACTGGGGCTATAAATTAGTGTCACCTGGAGAGATTTAAAATACATATGTGAGGACCTGAACCCCACTCAGACTAATTAAATTAGAATTTAAAATTAATTTAAGCTAATGTAAATTAGATTAGTATTTCTAGGAACTGGGCAAGAGCACTGCTAGGCTTTAAAAGCTCCTTGGGCGATCACGTGTATGACTGGGCCAGAGAATCATGGTCTTAGGTTTATCCACCTCAACTCTAACTGGCTCTACTGAATGTAGAAGAGATATTATAGAGTTCTACGGTTGAGCCCTACAGTATTTTTGAAAGCACGAAATACATCAATTCGTCAAAACACTTAAAATATGTCTTTCTCCCATACACACATGTGCATTCAAATGGACAATTGAATAAAATGGGTAAAAAAAAGATTCATCATCTTTGGTAAGAGATTCCTTCACGTAATACCTAAAATCTTAATTTTATCTAAAACTTTTTGTTGATCAACATGTTCAGCTTCACCTCTCCCTCCATTTATGTATTTACTTGCTAGGGCTGGGAATCATGCGTAGAACCTGACGTCCACCAACCAAGAGCTCTACCACTAAGCTGCATGTCCAGCCCCTCTGGCTCCATTTTAAGCATATATGAAAATATTAGCAAATAAATCAGTTTTATAAGCCATAAAAATCTGATTTTAAACAAGCATTCTATTTGATCCTCTTCAATGCCATTTACCATGTCAATTATCTAAGAAGTATTTAAACTATAAAGGGTGTAAGTACAAGTTGAAGCCCATGAAACCACTGGCAAGCAAACAAGTTTCCACTATTACTCAGTGATTTTATATGGTTTGAATTAAGAATCTCTCAACTGTATTTTAATTTGCAATCTGCATTCATGTGAAGAAGCTCTCCTTTGTTACAAAATTTTATCAATTATTATAATAAATATTACTGGTTTCTAGGAAAAAAATTAAGAAAAAATAAAACAAGAATTTATGCTATGAATTATATATAAGTTCATAGTGTATGCATATCTATCTATATCTACCTATCTATCTGCTATCTATCTAATCTATCTATCTATCTATCTATCTATCTATCTATCTATCTATCTATCTATCTAAAGTGCTTTATGTGTGTTCTGCCATTCTAGTCATGGAATCAGTCCTGGAAAAGTCAAGTCAGAAGAAAAAGATCCTAAGAAACTAAAAAAGCAAGAAAAAGAAGAAAAAGACTTCAGGAAAAAATTTAAAGTAAGTCATATTTAGTATGCAACTTCAAAGCATTAACAAAAGAAATCTGACTTTTAAATAAGGAAATGCATACACCCTTAAAAGTGTAGTTGTAAATGTTACTATCCATCATAATTCCTTTATCTTCTACAAAATTTGTTTCTGATATAAATTTATTCCTTTAAAAATTAAGCCATCGTAATATGCAATCTATATATCACAATCAAAATTTAGATATTCCTTGAAACTTGGTAAGAAGGTAATCTAAAAATATTGTATATGAAATTGGAAGGTTATAAGTGACTCCTTGCCTCCTCCAAAACTATCTTTAATGTTCTAATGTTTTGTTTTGAAAACACCATATTTAGTTGGTAAAGATAATCTTAATGAATTTGTTAAAGAATGAGTTATATAGTAACACATAAGCCAACAACTTATATACATTTATTTTTCCAGTATGATGGTGAAATTAGAGTTCTATATTCAACCAAGGTTTCATCTTCCTTAACTTCTAAAAAGTGGGGGACTAGAGATCTACAGGTAAAACCTGGTGAAGCTCTTGAAGTTATACAAGACACAGATGATACAAAAGTTCTCTGCAGGAACGAAGAAGGAAAATGTAAGTCACTGTGATGCACACAAATGACACCCCAGAATTTAAACCACCAAAGAAGTTTTAGTGATCACTCTGTTTGCACTAGGTTGCTTCTGTTAATAGTTTGTGAGTTGCAGAAAATACAAAGAAACTAGAGATAAAACTCTTAGAGGAAAAACCCTAGGAATCAGAAGGAAACTGTAGCCATAATTTCATACCTGGCATGTTCATGTCTAGGTTAAACTGAGAACCACTGTGCCAACATAGTGGGTGACTGTTGCTCTGCCTGGGTTATGAAATTATATGATATATTTAAAATCTGTAAATCATAGTTTTCCTACCTTACTAGTTTCATTCATTTTTATTTCCTCTTTGGACACACCTAATGCAGCATCCAGCTCCAAATAAGAACAAGTCAGTCCATGTCCTCTGTGGCCTTATCAGCTACTAAAGCTGGCAGATGGAAATATTTTTGTCAATTTTTAAAAGGAAATTTCCTTAAGATTCAGGGAGGGGTAACTCCAAAGTAGGTTGTTCTGTGTTTGAAATTGGATAACTAGCATGGTTAATCTGTGTGAAAAACATGGACTCTGCTTTTAATTTTAATGGGAGGAAGGTGACTCAGGGGCAAGAACTGAAGTTTTTGTGGAGTTTGAAGAATAAAACACAGTGACTCAAAGAAGGAAAACATGGATCTAGAGTTGCCATGAAAGAAGTGTGATTGGCTTTTCAATGAGTAATATGGAATGTTGGTACAAAGATGAAGGGAAGAACAGGAAGAGTATAATATTAGGATCTCAAGCTCACTGGATAGAAATAATGTGCAACTAGGGCCACCAAGAACAAAAGACAGACAGGCAGGCAGACAGACAGACAGACGGGGAAAGGAAGTGGAGGGGAGGGCTAGGGAGGGGAGGGGAGGGAAGGGAAGGGAAGGGAAGGGAAGGAAAAATGAAAAAAATTCAATCTAGTATTTGTAATAATTTACAATAAGAAATAGTCTTAAAAGTAGAAAAAGCCACTACATCAAATTATCATCAATATATTAAAATTTCAAAACTTTTAAGTGACTAAATATCATACTGGATAGACCCCACTGAATATTTTAAATAATAATAATAATTAATAATAGGCATATCTCATGATATAATCATAGGATAAATAAGCTTACTTAGTGAGAAATAAGATTTATAGCCATGTTCTAAAAATCATTCAAGGGCCTGGCAGGATGGCTCAGTGGTCTAAAGCGCCTGCTTGTGAAAGCTTGGGCAGCTTCAGGGACCGCGGTTCGATCCCCGGCACCACATGCTGCGCCAGCCCTGCCCTCGGGGTGGGCTGAGCCGGCCATAAAAATGAGTGAATAAACAAAGGTTCTGAAACAAGAAAAAAAAAAAAAAAAAAAATTAAATTAAAAAAAAAATAAATAAATAAATAAAATAAAAATCATTCAAGCCTGGCGTGGTGGCACACACCTGTAATCCCAGCACTTGGGGGGCTGGGGCAGGAGGATGAGTGTGAGTTTCAGACCAGACTGGGCTATGAAAGTGAGCTCAAGGCCAGCCTGAACTGCATAGTGAGACCTTGTCTCAAAAACACTAAATAAATAAATAAACAAACAAACATAATAATAAAAATCATTCAAATAAAAGAAAGTAAATTAAAAGATATACCAAAACATTAATTATGGCTAGTTAAGATGATGAGTCTAAATAGTATATTTCATTTCTTCTCTTTCCTACATCATTTTATATATTCTACAACATAATTGCCTTAATATTTGTCATGAGGGTGCCTCTCCAGTGTTCGAGATTCAGACATATCTTTCTGATGATAAAATGAAAAAAAAAAATCTTGTCCTGTTATTCCAAGGATCTCTGTCTTTAGCAAAAATTCTACCTAAAACAACATTCTTCTAGCATCAAAGTACATACACATCCCCAGAGATCTTGAGAATGCAGTTAGTATGTCTACAGAAAGGCCTGATTCTGTATTTACCAATCTCCTGGGTAACTGATGCTGTAGATATATGGAACAGACTCTGAATTACAAGAATGTGAACTGCTAAACAGATATATATGGAAATAGTTATGCAGAAATGAGTACAGCATGGGTGACAGAAAAATGCAGATAATAGCATCTTCTCTGCCTAGGAACAAGTGGGCCCTAAGAGTGAGGGGAAGAAGTAATTTTGTGACCTAATATTATTTTCTGTGTGGACAGCAATAATACTTGTATTATTATGAATTCTGAAGAGCTTCATAAAGATGAATTTATCATCTTTCTAAAGTGCTAATAGAAACATTTCACAAACTTCTGGTAGATTATAATAAAAAAATTCACATCTCTTTTTTCCCTCTCTGGCTACAGTACTCATGTACTTCATGATTTCTAAGTACACTGATAACTACTTCAATTCTTAAGTGGTTTGGGTGTCTATTTAAAGACAATAGAAACTAGATAAATATTGATAATGCTCTTACTCGTGTTGCTTTTTATGTAGGACTTTGTCTTGACTTCCCCATCTTAAAAGCTACTCTGGAAAATAGCAGTGAACAAAACTGAGACAAAGAAGGGGAAGCAGTCACTAATTGTTAAAAAGTTATTACTTTGGTACTTGACACTTAATGCTGCCAAGAATCTCAGCATCAGTGTTATCCCAGCAAATGGGGAAGATCTGACTTATGTAACCACCAGGAGGCTCAACCCTATTTGTGAGCAGTTGGAAAGTGATTTGGGATGCTGAGCAGTCTAACAAAGAAAGAGTCATAGAAGTCAGAGAAAAGCTATCCATTAATTTTTTTTTTTCTAATGCAGCCACCATCAGTGGAAATTCGGGCCAATAAGTATCAAGCGGTAAGGTGGGGGTGGTGTTATGGTTTATGTCTAGTTGTCCCCCCCAAAGCCTTATGCAATCATGGAGTGGGGACTTCTATAGATTGAGACTTGACTCATGAGTCACTGAGATTATTTGTTTTAGTACTGGCGAGATTATCAGTCTGAGTACTCCTGGGAATTATAGGTGTGGCCTGAGGTGGCTAGGCTAAGGCAGAGAGCCTGATGTAATTTAAGGAGAGACAGAGAGACAGACTTGCACTCTTGCTCTCTGTCTCCCTGGTTGTTCAGTTGCTTCTGTCGCAATTGTTGCTGTTCCACGACTGTGAATTGGACGCTCTCTGCCCTTTTCCACTCAGCCTTGGGCCAGCTGAACGTGGACTGAAACCGTCAGTAACTGTGAGCTAAATAAACCTTTCCTTCATTCATTTTGGGTGTTAGGAATTTGTCCCAGCAGCGAAAGAAAAGTAACTAAGACAGGGGAATACTATGCATACCTGCTACTGCCTTGCACATGAAACTTTATTCTATGTTTACTTACCGCATTGGTTTAATTTCACTTTAAGTTTTTCAAACTTCCAAGTTTCCTTAATGTTTGTAATCATGCTATTTATTTCTTCCTTGGATGGGACCCTTGGCCATATTCACTGTGCAGACCTGGTCTTCATGCTAAGCTATATTCCTATCCCTTTTTCTCTTTTTCTTTTTTTCTCTGTAATAAATGGTACTGGAAGAGACAATGGAGATAGATCCATAAAATAAGCACCTGCCTAGCAAGCACAAGATCTTGAGTTCTATCCCTGATACCACAAAAAACTGGAAAAACTGACTTTTCACATGTCAAATACTAAAACTATGCCTATGCCTATTGCCATGTGCAAAGTTACAGTCAAAATGGATCAAAGGTTTAAATATTAAAACAGAAACACTAAATCTTCTGGAGGAAAACATAGGTAGAAATCTTAAAGACAAAGGGGTAGATAGAGAGTTCATGAACAAAAACAAAAATGCACAGGAAGTACTGCAAAGAATCAACAGTTTGGTCTCGTCATTTTTTTTTTTTTTCTTTTTTTTGTCTTTTTGAGACAGGGTCTCGCTGTACAGTTCAGGCTGGCCTTGAACTCAGTTTTGCAGCCCAGGCTGGTCTTGAACTCTCACAGATCCTCCTGCCTCAGCCTCCTGAGTGCTGGGATTACAGGCATGCACCACCACGCCCGGCTAGGCTCGTCATTTTGAATAGTTTCTGTACTTCAAATCAAATCACCAACAGAGTAAAAAGAAAACCTGTGAACTAAGAAAAAATTATAGCCAACTGTTCCTCCAACAAAGGCCTTCTATCTAGAACATATAAAGAATTTAAAAAATCAGAACCCCCAAATTAAAGGATCCAACCTAAAAATGGGCATTTGAGATGAATATAAAGTTCTCAGAGATATATACCTATATGTATTAATCTAAACTGATCTAATGATGAAAATATGTAATATAACCCGTGTTAAATTTAAACAATAAAAAAATAATAAAAAAAATAGCAGCATTCAAAAAAAAATAAAAAATAAAGTTCTCAGAGAAAGAAATAGAAATGACAATAAGTATATGAAAAAGTGTTCAGCATCATTAGTCAATTGAGAAATGCAAATCAAAACAACACTGAGATTTCATTGCACCCCAGAAAGGATGGCTAACATCAAGAAGCCAGCCAATAACAAATGCTGGTGAGGCCGTCAGGAAAAGGAACCCTTCCCCACTGTTGGTGGGAGCGCACACTCCCACAACCACTATGGAAATCAGTATGGAAATTCCTTAGACAGATAGGATTGGAGGTTCCATTCAAGCCAGCTATCCCCGTCCTGAGGAAAAAAAGGGAACTGAAAACCTCATACCACAGTGACACATGTGCACCTATGTTCATAGCAGCAGAATTTGTCACCTAAATCCTGGAAACAACCTAGATGCCCATCAACTGAGGAATGGATAGAGAAGATGTTGTATTTTTACACAATGGATTATTGTTCAGCTATAATGCAGGATAAATTTGAGTCTTTTGTCAGTAAATAGATGCAACTAAAGAAGATATTCTTAAATGAAATAAATCAGACCCACAAGTGCAAGCATCATATTGTCTCCTTAGTGTGAGAACCTGACCGAAAAATGGAATCTGAAGAATACAACATGATTTATTGAAGCCGGGCGTGGTGGCTCACGCCTGTAATCCCAGCACTTGGGAGGCTGAGGCAGGAGGATTGGTGTGAGTTTGAGACCAGCCTGGGCTACAAAAGTGAGCTCAGGACCAGCCTCAACTGCATAGCAAGACCCTGTCTCAAAAAGACAAAAAAAAAAAAAAAAAAGAATACAACAGATACTGGGAAAAGGTTATCAACTATTTCAAAAGGAAAGAGTTACTCCATTGAAGACAAGGACAGGAGAGGGAGTGTGGTGAAGAGGTTTATCTATGCATGTTAGTAGGATGGTTTGGACAACTGTACTGTGAATTTCTGCTGGTCTGTGGAAAGGAGCAAATTAGTGCTTAATTTGTTTTGTTTTGTCTCCTTTTTTCAGTTGTACCTTTTATCTTCTTAACTTCTTACACATCTCTTTTATCTTTGTTCATCTAATTTTATACCCATATATCTGGTCATATGAATAACTGGTTGGAAGACAACACCATGTATTACAATAACACTGTAAAAGTCATACTACTTTATTAAGTGGAATTCTGTATCGCCTCTAATTTTTAATTCAAATGTGTCCTCTCTTTTAAAAATAGAAAATAAATAAATCACAAGTCATTAGGCTAATGTATAAAAATCTTTATGAAATATCTCCATCTACTTAAGTGTACTTTCCTATCTACAACTGACACCCACAGACACAAGCTGCGTTCTTCTCATTCTCTACATAAATGGTACTGGCTCATCCAATTGTCCTGTTTTGTTTAACTAGTAGTCCCCACAATTGTCTATTAAAAATCACCCAATTATCATCTAAAATTAGGTGCACCTCCTTCTTTCTTCCAGGCACCTCTGACTACCTCTTCCCAACTCTTCTATGATATCAGTGTCACTGCTGTAATTGTCATTATGACCCGTTTGCTATTCCCAGTAGAATCTAACCTGAAGACTAACTTCAGTGAAATATTTTCAGCATGGTGTTACCGAAAGTGTTCAATGCCTTGCATTTTGAGTATCACTTGCTAGTTCAAATGTAATAATTGGGAAATCCTGTATGGACATCCAGTTATGAGTGTGAATATTTAGACACTCAAAATAAGTCTGTTGAACAGTCCCACTGGTTAGTAGAAAGAAGTTCTCGGTTGTAGCCTAAGTAGTGTGGTTAGTTTGTTAGGTGCCATTAAGGGGCCTCTGAATCTTTCAATCCCTTATTTCTGTATCTGATTTGTAACACAGGCTTCTGTCTTCTAGTCCCATAGTGACAAATGTTTTCACTGCCCTCCATTCTTCTTACATGCACCAAAGAAAGAAAAGTAGCCTAAGGTCGGTAATGGTAGAAACTAGAGAATAAAGAGTGAATAGTTTTCCCTTTACCGCTGCAGCGTGGAGCACAAGCCACTTTTATAGACATCACTGCATTTGATGAAGTCTCACTTAGTGATTTGTAGAAGTGAGAAGGGTGTAGGTGTTGAGATCTTAATATATTTCTGGCACATTCCTAAATTTCTAGCTAATATCTGCACATATTCCACAAGCCGATGTCTCATAAGCTGTGAGTTTTCCCACTTCTTGTCACTGGAGAAAACTATACAAAAAAGTGTGGAATGAAACAGAAGCTGAGTCGTTTCTGGCTGAAATGCTTTCTGTTTCCTTTGAGCAATAAACAAAGAGGGACTAAAGGTGCTGCAAAATCTTCACAAATCCAGTTGATTATGTCTTAAGTAAATCTTTTCTCAATTTTTTTTTTTTTTTTTTTTTTTTTTTTTTTTTTTTTTTTTTTTTTTTTTTTTTTTTTTTTTTTTTTGTCTTTTTGAGACAGGGTCTCACTGGGCAGTTCAGGCTGGCCTTGAGCTCACTTTTGTAGCCCAGGCTGGTCTCGAACTCACAGCGATCCTCCTGCCTCAGCCTCCCGAGTGCTGGGATTACAGGCGTGCGCCACCACGCCCGGCTCTTTTCTCAAATTTAAAACAACATGTGCTCACTGAAGAAAAAAAATTTTAAACTTAGAAGTTTAAAACATTACTGTGATATCAAGCTCCAAAAACTAGCAAGATTTTAATAGAAGAAAGCTAATAATTTATGTTTAGTGTTATACACCCCATGCTGTTTTTCAATCATATTGTTAGCATTTCCTTTGAAGCTGGACATTGTTTCATTTGCTTATATAAATCTATGCATGATGGGGCTGGGGAGATAGCTCCGAGGCACAAGTGCCTGCTGGGCAAGTGCAAGGTCGTGAGTTCGAACCCTGGTCCCACAAAACAAAACAAAACAAAAATAAATCTATGCATGATGATTTTATTGTTTACAAACTGCATGAAGACACACGAGGCAGTTTGAGTACATCTGTTTCTCAATATAAAGCACAATAATTAATGAAGAAATAGCATATTGTCCTTTTATATTAAGTGAAACCCTGTCAAAATATTATAATAAAGAACATTTTTATTTCCCCAAGACTATTTTCCATTTCCTTGGTTACTTTATATTCACAAGGTCCTTCTAAAAAGTGACTCATTAGTCCTGAAATACGTGTGTACAGTAGCAAACATTTTGAGAAGAGATTAACTGCCACATGTGAGGGTTGGGTGCTAATTCTGTAATGGACTCCATCTCACCACATAATTCCAAACATTCCCTGCAGTCACTACATTCTGCTCTGTAAATGTACGATTTCTTAATCATAATTGGATAAGCTGTTTGAAAATCCCCTGTGGACCAGCAGCCACAGCATGTAGAGCTGACTGAGCACAGAAGCCTTTGCACACGGTGCAGGACACGTTAAAGTTTCCCTTGTACATTCTGTTAGCATTTGCTGTGATGAATGTACACAGAATGCATGAGCAAAGGGAATATTTTCCTACTGCAAACAAAGTATCTCAGAATATAATGGAGAGGTAACATAAAAAATTCATAATAAGTCACTTGTTTTGACAGTGTCATGAATTGTGCTTTTAACAGAGTGATGTTTTACCAGGGATTCTTTTTTTTTTTTTTTTTTTTTTGTGGGACCAGGGTTCGAACTTACGACCTTGCACTTGCCCAGCAGGCACTTGTGCCTCGGAGCTATCTCCCCAGCCCCTTACCAGGGATTCTTAAAGGTACTTGACACCAAAGCGTATGCTACATTAAAAGTCATCAATTCTGTAAAAATGCTGTATTAGTGACTTTGTAGTTAGTGAGCCCTAAATTATTGCATTATTTGAGAACTAAAATATAGCAGCACAATATAATCCCATATCCCATCTCCTGGATATATTTTTATTAAATAGTATTCACACACACACACACTAATAATGATGATAATAATAATAATAATCAAGTCAGAAACAGAAGTGAAAGTTGTTACTTAGCCTTGAATAGGGAAGATATAGGAAGGAATGTCAGGGTTTTAGAAACTAAGCAGATGAGTACTTTACAATTAATTCATGAAATTAAAGTAATAAAACTATGTATCATGAATTACTAACTTTGACCATATAAAGGACTGCTTAAATGTTTTAATACACAATGTTGTATCCAGACCTACAAAGTTTTAGCAAAGTTTTGCTTTCAAAAGTAAATTACCAGGGCCCGGCAGGATGGCTAAGTGGTCTAAAGCGCCTGCTTAGGAAAGCTTGGGCAGCTTCAGGGACCGCGGTTCGATCCCCGGCACTACATGCTGCGCCAGCCCTGCCCTCGCGGCGGGCTGAGCCGGCCATAAAAATGAGTAAATAAACAAAGAGAGGTTCTGAAACAAGAAAAAAATAAATAAATAAAATTTTAAAAATTAAAAAAAGTAAATTACCTAAAGTCATAGGAAAATAAAAGGTTTTTTTTTTTTTGTTTTTTTTTTTTTTATCTTATGAAAAAAGGAAAAATTTCATGACCAAATTATAAGAAAATACAAAAAGAAACAGATAAAAACACAAACTTTCACTTCAACTAAGGAACTATGAGTATAAATGAAGCAAGTTAGCATATGAACTTGTTATGGCTTGTATTTAGGTGCCTCCCCAAAGCCACTTGTGAGCACAGTGATACTTTGTAAGTGGCTGGATCTAAGGTGTCTGTGACATTAGGATTAGGAGAATGTGGCACTGAATTGGTCTGTTAATTGTTTTATTGTAGTTCTGAGTGTGGGTAATGGGAAGCCCCCACCCTGACTGTAGATGGCACCCAGGGATGAGAGGGAGACCGAGGCTTGCTGCTGCTGCTTGCTGGTTTACTACCTCCTGCCTACTCTGCCATGGACTGTTTCTCATATATGTTGCCCTGCCTTGGAGCTAGCCAGCTATGGTCTGAATCTCTCCAAACTGCGAGCTGAAGTAAATCTTTTCTCCTCTAACTTTGTTTTGTTTGTTTGCTTATTTGTTTTTATTTAATTTTTATTTATTATTATTATTATCTTTTGTACTGGGAATCTAAATCAGAATCTTGTTTTTCCCAGACAGGCAGTTGTGCCACTAAATTATATCCCTGGCCTTCTCCTTTAACTTTGGACATTGGGTATTCTGTTATAGCAACAAGAGAAGTAACTCAAACACTACTAAAATACCTTTAAAACAACTGAATACATAACTGGAAGACTTCCTTGAACTTTTTCTTATTTCCTATTTATTACTCCTCTATTTTGTTCTTCATTTGTGTATATGTACAAATAAGTATAGAGTATATGTTGTATTTATGTATATATATATTTATCATATACTATGTATTCTTAATTTGTATATATATTTACATACAAATAAGAATATAGTATATATAGTATTTATGTGTATATATAGCACTTTTCATATGAGAAACATATAGTTATATATATAGACATATGAGTTTCTCACATAAGAAAAACCATGAAATATTTGAAATTGTGCATCTGACTTTAATTAAATTAAGCTATCACATTTCATTCATTTGCCTATAAATGCCTCAAGTTTAACTTTCTGGCAGCATAGCACTCCATTAGGTATAAACATCATATTTTCCTTATCTATTCATCTATTGATGGCCATATATAGTTCCAATTATAAATTATACTTCTATAAACATTTGTATGCATGTATCCCTGTAATATGATGATTTTTAACTCTTCTGGGAAAATACCTAGGAGGTGGATAGCTGAGTCAAATGGAATTTCAATATTAGTTTTTTAGGAATCTCCATGATGATTTCCGTAGAGGCTTCACTAATTTACATCCTACCAACAGTGTAGAAGAGTTCCTTTTTCCTTACATCCTTTCCAGCATTTATTTTATTTTTTGATATTAATTCTTTCTTGGGTTAAGACGGCAGTGTAGTTTTAATTTGTATCTCTCTGATGGCCAGCAATGAGAAGAATTTTTATTTTTTATTTATTTGTTTGTTTGTTTGTTTGTTTATTTATTTAGCTTTTTGGAGACAAGATCTCACTATGCAGTTCAGGCTGGTCTCAACCTCACTTTTGTAGCCCAGGCTGGTCTCAAACGTGCACCTATCCTCCTACCTCAGCCTTCCAAGTGCTGGGATTACAGGCATGCAGCACCTCGTCCTGGCATGAGGAGAATTTTAAAATATATTTGTTGGCCATTTGTACTTCTTCTGAGAAGTGTCTATTCATTTTAGTTGCCAGGTTTGTTGACTGAGTTTTATTTTGGTGAGGTATGATTTGTTTAATTCTTTATGTATTCTTGATGTTAGTCCATGGAATAGCTGTTAATTTTTTCCCATTCAGTGGATTGATTTCTCGTTTTATTGCTTATTTCCTTTGCTGTGCAGAGGTTTTTTTCATTTGATATGTTTCCATTTGTTGATTTGGGGGATTATTTCTTGTGCCACTGAGGTTCTGTTCATAAAGTGCCTTTCTATGCTCTTGTCTTCAACAGTTGTGCCTATTTTATTTTCCAGCAAATTGTTTGTTTTGGGCAGAGCAGATAGCTCAGCAGATGAAAGCACCTGCTTAGGTAAAGCACAGAGGTCAGAATTCAATCCCTGGCATGCTGTGCCAGCCCCACCCCCCGGGAGAACTGAGACGGTGACTGAGGCTGGGCATGGTGCTGCGCACCTGTAATCCCAGTGCTTAGGAGGCTGAAAGCAGAAACATCACTATGAGTCTGATTTACATAGTGAGACCCTATAAACCCTGTAGGCCTTGTACCAAATGAATAAAATAATTGTTTCTGTTTTCACATTTATAACACTGATCGATTGTGATTTTAGTTTAGTATGTGGTGAGGTGTGGTTCCAGATGTAAATATTCTATATGTGGATATACAATTTTGCCAGCACCACTTAATTTTTTATTTATTTTTAATATTTTAAAAAAATGTATTTTAGCACAAGATCTGCAGGGTCTCGCTGTGCAGATCACTTGTAGTGATGCTCCTGTTTTCTGCCTCCCAAGTGCTGGAATTGCAGGCACACGCTACCACACCATCTCAATCACTAACTCAGCCTGCCCCAGTGGGTGGGGATGGCGCACCGTGGGGACTGAACTCTGGTCACTGCACCTGCCTAAGCACTCACTTCAGTCCACTGAGTTATCTGACTGGCCCTTGCCAGTACATTTATTTAGGAGGCTACTGTTCCTTCAGTGCATGTTTTTAGCTCCTTGGTCAGTGATCAAACAGCAGGATTTGTCTAGGGTTGTTGCTTCATTTTCTGCTTTTTCCATTGATCCACATGCCTGTTTCTATGCCAGCTGTTTTAGTCACTGTGTTTTACAGTGTAAATTTATTATCTGTAACGTCCCTGTCATTCATTTTTCTTGTAAGCTGTTTGGACAAAGTGAGGAAGTTTGCCTTAATCTCCTAGTGCTAAAAATATACTCCAGTCGTGAGCCAGGCTTTACAAAATAGAGCACTTTGACCACTCTCAAAAATAAATAAATAAGCCAGGCATGGTGGCACATGCCTGTAATCCCAGCACTTGGGAGGCTGAGGCAGGAGGATCAGTGTGAGTTCGAGACCAGTCTGGACTACAAAAGTGAGCTCAAGACCAGCCTGAAGTGCATACTGCATAGTGAGACTCTGTCTCAAAAGGACAAAAAAAAAAATAATTTTATATATATATATATATATATATATATATATATATATATATATAGTCTTCTGAGGCCACGTAGTTTTATTTCATTACCTGGGATTGCTTTTGCTCTTCTGGCTTTTTACTAATTTTTATAAATTTTTAAATTGTTTCTCTAGCTCTGTGAGAAATGACCGTGGTATTTTGATTAGGATTGCATTAAAGTTATATACCAGTTTTGGAAGTATAGCCATTTTGATAATATTGGTCCTGCCTACACAGTAGTAGAGGATTTTTTTTTCAATTTTCTACTTCCTCTTTGATTTCCTTTATCAGTCTGATGTAATTTTGTTTGTAAGAGTCTTCCACTTTCTTTTTTTTTTTTGTATTTTTGAGACAGGGTCTCGCTGTGCAATTGAGGCTGGCCTTGAGCTCACTTTTGTAGCCCAGGCTGGTCTCGAACTCGCACCAATCCTCCTGCCTCAGCCTCCCGAGTGCTGGGATTACAGGCGTGCGCCACCACGCCCGGCCTGCACTTTCTTATTTACATTAATACCTCACAGTTGATTTTTTATGCTACTGTGAATGGTATTGTTTTCCTGATTGCTTTTACAGTAAGTTCATCTTACTGTATAAAAACGCTAATTGATTCTGGGGAGAGTGTTTTGTGTCCTGCTACACCACTGAATTTGGTTATCAATTCTAAGAGTTGGTGTTTTAGGGTTCTTATAAGTAACAGATCAATCATGTCCTTTGCAAATAAATTTTTCTAAATTTCTAAAATGAATTATATTTTCTTTGTTTTAAACTTTATTTTTTACAGTACTCTAAATGTTTTTGAAAATAATGAAATATATTTGGTGTTAGAGTAATTCCTGTGTCTGCCAACATTCTATAGCTTCTTATTCATTTCTACAATTTTCTGTCTTCCAATTTTAGTTCGTGTATTTTATGCAGCTTCTACCGTTTCAAATTATTTTGGAGTTAGCAGCTACTAAACTGCTAGCTTGCCTTGGCTGGGCTGAAGCCAGTGGTCCCCTTGCTTCAGCCTCTCAGAGAGCTGGATCTGCAGGTTATAGGCATGCACCATTGTACATAGTTTACTCTGGAATAGTTTTTGAGCATTATCATTTGGGGGTATTACATTCACTTACTTAAATTTGAATCACTTTAAAGAATCTCTTAAAAATGTTTTCATATTAAACCAACAAAAGATAACATCAATACATTTCAGTAAGTTGGTCACTGTAGAAATTTTCTTTTTTATAATCTTTTAACACATTTACTCTGATAGACAACCAAAATTAGAACTAAAATATATCGCAATCAGTAGTTTACCTCAGAGAAGTTATCTAGAGGTTTATTGAAGAAATAATGAAACAATGTTAAGATTACAACAGACTTTAGACACTAACACAAAACTAAAAATTTTAAAGGTCTGTAATTATTAATTAAGTGTCAACAGACATTTTCCCAAGAAATGTCCAAATTTTTCCTTAGAAAGAATTTGGGCAGGGCTAGGGTTATAGCTCAGCAACATAGCACCTGCCTAGCCAATGCAAGATCATGAATATGATTCCTGGTAAAAGAAAGAAAGAAAGAAAGAAAGAAAGAAAGAAAGAAAGAAAGAAAGAAAGAAAGAAAGAAAGAAGAAGGAAGAAAGAAAGGAAAAAAAGAAAGAAAGAAAGAAAGAAAGAGAGAGAGAGAAAGAAGAGAGGAAAGAAAAAATAAAAATTTGTGTAATGAGGGAAAAAAAAAGACCCTTAATTTTCCTTTCATTGAAATATGGTTTATTTTCTACCTAATCAGTAAGATCTCTAGTATGTATTCTACCAATAGTATGTATTCTTTCATGAATGGTGAAGTGCAAATGTTATACTTTCAGATGACAGTTGAGGGAATTCTTCTATACTGAGAAGGAGAGGGATTTTGTGGCCTAATATTTAGGAGGCATTCTTCCCAAAGAAACAATTATGCGATCAGTGGCACCTGAAAGAAGAATTGAGCACAGTTCTGACTGTTCAATGTAACTTGTAAACGTCTTAGATCTGGCGATAATTAAAATCCTAAGCTATAAATATGTTTTGTAGTATAAAACTGATCGTGTAGTATGTAGGGAGAAGTTTAAAGAAATGGATGAAAATTTGAGAGAGTCCTGTTCTACCACCTATAGTTTAAAGAGAAAAATTATTTTTTTTAAAGAGGAAGGGAAGAAACATTGCAAATTGAGGGAAAAAGATATGCCAGAGAGAGAAAGAAGTTCTGGGGAAAACGAGAAAGAAGGAGAATTAACGGACATATTTGGAAATAGAGACCATTACTGGTATATTAAAATAATTATTTTGTATGATATTTTCTTAAAATAAACATCAAAGATTTTTTTTAAGGCTGTACCAATAAAATGTTTTTTTTCTTCCTCTCACAGATGGTTATGTCCTTCGCAGTCTTTTGGCGGACAAGTAAGCCCATTTTCTTCTTCTACTATATTTTCACAAAATAGTCTTGTGCTTTTCTTTAAGAAAGATTTCTAGTATTTAAATAACATAACTGGCTGGACTATGATAAACTGAAAACCTTATTTTATACTAATATCATCAGCAGTATGCATAATAAATTTAGTTTTCATAAAGTGCATCTAATGTAGGCAAGGAGCCCCTCTCTTTGCCTAGTTCATCATTTTATACACTCACTGGACTCACACTAAAGACAGGCCAAAGCCACTGATGCTTTTTTGAATGCTGTGCATTTCATTTGCTGATTAATACAGTTGTTGAATTGAATGAATCAGAAGCTAAATATTTGTATAATAGGTGCTGTTATCACCTGTCAACGGTTTAATGTTTAGCCCCTCACTGAGAATTTGTCTACATTCACATCAGGCATAGTAGAGTATTATGTTTCTCTGTTGGAAGCATGCCCACAAAGAGATAGTAGTAAATGACTCTTCTATTTTTATGAATAAGACATTGTCACAGTCTGGTACGGGAGTGCCATTAGAATCATCCAAAATTCTTTAAGAGTTTATTTCAGGAAACCCAGTGCAAGAAATGAATTCCATTATCAGTTTGGGTCTTAGAGTGATGCAAAATATTTGTACAATTCAGCATGATGAGAATATCAGAGAAGACTGACAAACTGTTATTTCATAAAGAACCTGATACCAAGAAATAGAAAGAGATAAATCAGTATTCAGAGCTCTGGTAGCAAAGGGAGTTAAAAAGAAAAATCAATGTACTGTTTTTCTTTTTTTATTCAGTAATAATTACAGTGACAAATAAAGACCATTTTTTGCTTTTGTGTCTTTTTGATATAGTTATTAATACATATTGTACAAATTAATGCATTTCACTGTGGCTTTTGATCACACGTCTTCCCTCTACTCTTTCTGGCTCTTTCGTCTCTCCCTGGCATACTTTCCATTTCCTAACAAGACAGTGGACTCTTCAATAGAACTTGAAAAAATACACATTTTGTGGAGAGGATGATTATAATATGATGATTAAGAGAGAATATAGGGCTATACTGTGTACGTCATTATCAGTTTATCACTCACTAAAGTAAATGAACATTTATCACATGAATGGCAGGCAGGAAAACCTGTTCTCTATATTTGTATCAGATTTCAGCAACTCAAACCCCTGCTGAAGTCTCAAAGAAAGGCCCCGACCAGAAGCCACAGGGAATCACAACATCTGCTGTAGATGGCAGCCATTCGGAGGTCCTGCTGCTGCTCCTATCATAACACACTGAGATAGGACAGAAATCCAGAGAAGGTCTGGTCTAAGAGACCAAGTTCCCTCCCATTTATGAACTTTGGAACTGTAGCTTACATCTCATGAGAATGTTCATATTTAGAATACTTTCTGTTTTATTACTTATAGACCATTCTGTTTCTCATTTGATTATGTGTATCTTAAAAGCCACGCTTGTACCGGGCATGGTGGCTCACGCCTGTAATCCCAGCACTTGGGAGGCTGAGGCAGGAGGATCGATGTGAGTTCGAGCCCAGCCTGGGCTACCAAAGTGAGCTCAAGGCTAGCCTGAACTGAACATTGAGACCCTGTCTCAAAAAAGACAAAAAAAAAAAAAAAAAGCCACGCTTGTATCTTTCTCTTACTTACACCTCTTCACACAGTAGCTGGACTCTGTAAGTTTGCAGTACAGAATTATCTCTCAGGTCTCAGGACCAGACAAAACCTGAAATGTATAAAAGTATTCAAAACTACCATTGTGGATGCTACTTCTAGTCATAAATAATATTTTACAATTATATAACATAAGAATCTTTACAACGACTATATTGCAGTTACTTGTAGCTAATATTTGAATATTATAACATTCATTTTTAATGTTATAATTAGCAATGTAAACATAGTGTGGATGTTTCCTATACCAAGAATTACTGTGTTTCATTCAACATTTGAAATCCAAATGAAAGCATGAATCTAATATTAATGGATATAAAAGTTTGTTAGAGTCCAGGGTTAAGGCCCGCAGTGGAGCACTAGCAGCAGCTACTCAGTTTAGCACCACACTTTTCCAAGCCCAGTCACATGCTGTGCTCCTGGTGAGGTCCCAAGAGGAGTAGGGAAGGCATAATCTGCCGATGAAGAAGGAGGTGAAGATACCTATGATATTTCTTTCCACTTGTAAATATGTAACATGTAATTTCCATGAAAGACCTGTGCTCTATAAAAATTACTTCTACCTGTTTCTTTATTTTATTTTATTTTATTTTATTTTCTTGTTTCAGAACTTTTGTTTGTTTATTTATTTATTTTTATGGCCAGCTCAGCCTGCCCTGAGGGCAGAACTGGCGCAGCATGTGGTGCCAGGGATCGAACTGCGGTCCCTGAAGCCGCCTAAGCTTTCCTAAGCAGGCGCTTTAGACCACTGAGCCATCCTGCCGGGCCCCTCTACCTGTTTCTTTAATGTTAAACTTTTTTTCAACAAAATGAAAATTATTTTCTTCCTTTACAGTGATGGAGAGATCTATGATGATATTGCTGATGGTAAGTATTATATACCACCATCATAAAGAACATCAACACAGAATTTATTATTTGCAGAAAAACCAAAAATAGCCTATTGGATTAACTAGAGCCTTCCAATCTGATCAAAATTTAAGTCGGAAAAGTATGTGCTCTGATATCATGGAGAAAAAAATCAGTCTCACACAGAGGAGGAAATAAAGAAAAATCTTCCTATTTATTTTGTTTGAAAAGGAGATACAAAAATGATGAATTTTTAATTAATGTACTATGAATCTTAACAATTTTTTCAATCAAATAAATATGGCTACAATTGATCAAAAAATGGGAACTTATTTTAGGACTAATAATACTAGCATAAGGATCATACTTTTTTAAGGTTTGATTTAAAAAATAATCTCAACAGAAGTAGCACGTAGTGATAAGCATGTTGTTCCTTAGTCTTTTAAGCATATAAGACTTACTGATATTTAACATTTTCAGTGTTTCCAGAAAGACAATCAAAACATGCTTTCATAAGTGCAAGATAACATAAAATAATTTTTCATATGTTTAATTTCCATGTATCATTTTTATTGTTTTTTTCTCTCTTTGAAAAATAAAATAATTCTAGGTCTCACTTTTGATGGAGAATAAATCTGTCTTGAAATTTTGTTGAAATTGCACACTAAACAATGAGAATTAAACACATGGTCTTTTACTTCATTTGTTTTTCACAAATGAGCCAATTGTGCCTTTTCTTTAAATCTTAAATTGGAAGATTTATCCACATCTCCAACCCTGGAACAATCAGAGGACATGTATATATAACTGTATCTAAGTTTGTATTTTTTCTTTCAGGTTGCATCTATGACAATGACTAGCAGTCAGCTCCAGTCTTTCTGCTGTGTACAGTGTTGTTCGTGAAGTGTAGCTTCTACATGACGCGTGAAATTGGATATTGTAGACAAATGAATACACAGAAATCCTTATGACTATTTGTTATGAAATTTTGATTATCCTTACAAAGTTTTGAAATTTTGACTTAAAAAGTACTCTTTGTACTTAAATATCAGAGGACTGCGCCATATGTAAGAATTATTAAACTTCTGCTCTGTCTAAATTATAAAGACATTGGGGCTGGGGAGATAGCTCCGAGGCACAAGTGCCTGCTGGGCAAGTGCAAGGTCGTGAGTTCGAACCCTGGTCCCACAAAAAAAAAATTAAAAAAATAAATAAATAAATAAATAAATTATAAAGACATTTATTTTTAGGCTAACAGTGGACAATTTCCTCTCCCACCCTCCCCTATCTAAAAAGAAAATCATTCTAGATAAAATGATTATTCTGTCCAGAAAGTATAAGGAGGAAGAGTAAAGAATATACAGAAGAAATTATAAAGCATTCTACAATGAAAACTTTTGTTTGCTCATTTATGATAGGATCCTATATTGCCTATTCAAGTTGTCTTATTAAAAGTCAGAGTTGTCCCTTCTTTTCTAGTGGGTTTTCAAAAAATTATTGTAAAAACAGAACCTTTGTACAGTTTGCCCCTATTTGTTAATTGTGAATACACCTTAATTATTTGATAAGATCACTATACATTCAAATATGCACATGCAAGATTAAACTGTAGAAGAAACTAAAGTGGGTTTTGTTTTTCCAGATTCTTGTGCTAGCTGTTTAATTTTCAATTCACTTTAAAGTCCTGTTGTAGCCGGAGTGGGTATAAATGAGCTTGTCCTACAATTACGAAGGATGGAAGGACAGTCCTTGAGCTCAGGAGCCCTTGATGGAACCTGTTTGCTATGGAGGATCTTTTAAAGATCCTAGGTTTTGTTCTTATTTTCAATCACCTCTCCAGAAATCTGTCTAAATTATGTTTTTGACTACTTTACTAGAAAGTGGGCCAAACAAAGGAGTATAAGTCATCAAGACCGAGTGTTTGGACTGAGGTGCTCCTTACTGGTACATATTCATATCCAAGGCAACCCTACAGAAATGTGAAATATTTGAATTTCAAATGAATAGAACACTAAATGCTACAATACAAAATGCAACATCCCAACACCCAAGAAAATATCAGATTTGCTCATTGTCTATTTTTTTTTGAAATTTTAATACACAGTAGCAACTAGAATAACAGGCCAAACAGAAGGGTCAATGACATTTTGACAATACGCTTTGCGTGTATAGGACAAAAAATTAGTTCTAACCTTTTCTTGGAGGAGGAGAAAGAAGGGAGGGTGGGAGAAAGTGAGACAGATACCAGTACCCTGTAATTTTTACATATGAACTCTGGGTAATAGTTTCCTTTCCTCCTATACAGTTATTTTTTAATTTAATATTTAAAGATTTAAAAATTTTAATGTTTAATATTTAGAGACAAATTTAATATTTAAAGAAAAATATTTGGTCATCTTTGTCACAGTATCTAAAATATGAAATTTGCAGATCCTAACACTTGTCTATTGAACTATGATGTAATATAAAATATTTTATCATCTCATCTGTAAATTCCAGGATTAGACTAAGCCATTTTTCTCAACTTTTTTTTAGTTTTCTAATTTTTAAAATTGGTAATTGTAGTTGAGCACAATAAAGAATTCAATATAGGGAATTTGTACCTGTACATGATATAGCATATTTATTTCCCATTCCCCTCCCCTCCCTCAACCCTTCTTCCCTCCTTATTTATAAAAGCTTTCCTTCCTATTTTCCCTCATATTCTCTTTTTTCTTTCTTTTCCCTTCCTTCCTTTTTCCCTCCACTTGTTCCCCTTCTCATTTGAAAATTGTCCACTTGATTTAAATATCTATTCTACATTTTGATTCTTATTTAAGTATGGTCTCAAGATCAATCCAGTTAGCCATAAATACCTCAAGTTTATACTTCTTTGTAGAATATGTCTATATCTATATCTATATCTATCTATCTATCTATCTATCTATCTATCTATCTATCTATCTATATCTTCTTTTAATGCATCTATCAGTTGATGGGCATTAGTGTTGCATTAATGTTGTTTCCAAGATTTAGCTATTACAAATTGTGCCGTTATAAACATTAGTATGCATATATCACAGTGACATGATGTTTTCAACTGTTTGGGGAAGATGCCAAGAAGGGGAACAGCTGTATCAAATGGAGCCTCTAGTTTTCACTTTGTGAGGAATCTCTACAGTGACTTCTACAGTTGTTGCACCAATCCGTACTCCCACCAACAGTGGAGCAGGTTTCCTTTTTCCCACCAGCCCTTCCAGAATTTGTTATTGCTTGATTTCTTGATGATAACTGTTATTTCTGGAGTGAGATGGAATCTCAGTGTTTTTTTTCATTTGCATCTCATGAATAATCAGTGATGACAAACATTTTTTATATATTTATTTGCCATTTATACTTTTTCATTTGAGAAGTTTCTATTCATTTTGGGTGCTCACTCTTGGACTGGGTTTTTCAATTTGGGGAGTCTGATTTTTTTCTTTTGGGTTCTTTGTGTATTATAGATATTGGTCTTTTGTCTGAAGTGGAGCCGGCAACATTTTTCCCACATTGCCAGATGTTTCTTTACTCTGTTATTGTTTCCTTTTGCTTTTTAGTAAGATGCGATTCCAGTTATTGATTCTTTGTCATATTTCCTATGCAATCAGGAGTTTGTTCAGCAAGTCTTTGCTTATACCAGTGTCTTCAAGATTTCTACCTATTCTTTCTTCTACCAGATTTAATGTTTCTGTTTTAATATTTAGGAATTTTTACTATCTTCCTCTTCCTACCTTACAGTGCTTACTTTTCCTCTAGATTTTACTTAAGTGACGTCTTTGCCATCTATTCCCCAACCACAAAAGCTAGAAGTTGTTGCTTCTAATCTTTCATTCTTCATGTTTGATCAAACATTATTAAACAGAGCTTCCTTCCCCTCAAGAAAAGAACTCTGTTCTGTTTGTTTGTATTTTCTTGTATTGTAGGCAGTGATTGAAGCCCTTCATTGTACATTTGGTAACCAAAGAATAAATTAGTGATATATCTACAAGAAATATGTTAAATTATACTGGTGGTACAATTTTTCCTAACTATTGTTTCAAATGACATTCAGAGGTTCAGTAGATTGATGTCTGGGCTCCGCCAATTTGATTAATCAGTTTGTGGGCAACCTTTAAAAAAATTCACTGAAGCAATCAAGACCAAATTTATCCCCAAGGTATTCCCAGAAGGCCTTTCTGACAATAGAGGTTGGGATAGAGTTTAGGGTAAAACATAACTTAGAGATGAGCACCTATGAAAGGAAGTGAAGGAGAAACGGTTGAGCAGAGGGAGAGACTGACCAGCAGTGCAGGTTCTACAAAGCTTCAACCAACCAGACAGGAGGTGGGGGGCACTCTGGAGTAAATGCTGCCATCTCTTCTCTCCCACAGGCCCGATGGGGGCCTTTTGTATTGCCTCACTCTTATTCCATGCAGGCCACACTGGGAAGGACATGACCATGTAGGGATGACCAGAGCTGTGACACACCTCAAAGAAATAGAAAGAGAAGGTTGAAAAATTAAAGACAGAAGTACACGGTGTGTACACATTAAATGTGTGGTGACATTTCTCTTACACATTTGTTCCTTTGTTTTCTGAAAGTATATGGTCCTGTACTGTACATTTCCTACTTTCAAAAGAGGCATTTTTGGAGACATGACTTTTGACAGTGTTGATGATAATAAAATGCAAGCCGAAAACTTTCTTAGGGGGGCAATAGAGGATGGTGGGAACTATGACAAATTATATGAGTTCCGTCCATAGGACTAGCTGCTGACTATGCCGAAAGTCTCTCATTCCACCAGCCAGAGCTCCTTGTCCCTTTTTCCACCACCCTGTTCTGTAGCCTGTTCTGTAAACTTTTGTGAACTTCCTCGGGAATGTTCCTTGACTTCCACTTTCCAAATCTACTTGGCCCATGGAATGCACTGTCTGGCAGTTAGAGGGACAGAGCGGCTTGGATACTTATTTATTCAGCAACTTCCAACAGCTGTCCCCGCAAGCTGCCGGTGTGTTTCGTGCAAAGGTCCCAGATCCGCCAGAGCTGCTGTTCCATACAGTGCACTGACTCTCTGCATGTCAGTGATTTTCATCTTGCTCCCTCAGGACTGCAGATTCTCTCAGCAGCTGCTAGCTCTGGGGGAATAGCCCTGTACCTTATGGTTTCTCTGCACACTCTCCGTCCACCTATAGACATTTACTTTATTCAGGTTCCTCTAATTTCTCAGTTTGAAACTGTTGTTTGTTTTCCACCAATGTCCCATGGCTACATGACTCAACTCTAATGAATTATAGGTCCAGTGTAGGGAAAATAACCAATTTTCCAAGAGAAACTAGACTTCGAGGTTTATATTTCTAATTCTTACTATTTTGTTATTGTTAACTCTGTTTCTCTTACATGAAATATTCAGACCAAATGAAGTGTCCCAGTGGGCCAGATTAATTCATGCAGGTGGCCTGTGGCCTCTGCCATTTATCATGAGAAACAAAGCAAATGAAGCATAGATCCATTCAATCCTGCCAATATCAAGGAGTTTTTCTGTATGGATAAGTGAGAGATGAAATATATTTAGTGTCCATGACAACCAGATTCCATGTCTCTTAGCAACATTAAAAGTTATTGAAAGGTCTTAAGTCAGTGATAATTAAGAAGAGTAATGTGCCAGGTGTGGTAGTGCAAATCTCTAATCCTTGAACTCTGGGAAGCTGATATAAGAGATTCAGAAATGTAAGCCCCGCCCAGGCACTTTAACAAGTCTCTGTTTCAAATTTAAAAATGAAAGGCTGGGTATGGTGGTATACACCTGTAATCTGAGAACTCAGGAGGCTGAGACAGGAGGACTTCTGTGAGTTCAAGGCCATCCTGATCTACACAGAAACAAATAAAAAATGAGAAAAATCCCAGAGATGAAGCTAAGTGTAAACATTTTAGGTTGCCTACCACTACACATACAAAACATTTAACGCTTAAAGCATATTTTTTACATCTGAGATGTTACAAACAGCATGACCAGAAACCACCAAAAGTCTAAGTTAAGCTGTGGCATGGTGCATTCCCAAATGAGAACAGTGTTCAGTAACTAATGCAGGCTGTTTGTGGCCAGGTTCTTAGCAAGTGAGAGGAAAGAAGTAAGCATCTATGACCACAAGGTCAGCGTTCTCATCTCAGTTCCTAGAAATGGATCTCCAAACTATCATAATAGTTTTCAAAAGCTTTATTGTAAGTTAATAAAGAGTTTTATTTCAGCAAGTAAATTGCATCTTCTTTTTCATCTTGACTTTGATGTATCCACAGATAGGAACACTTAACTCTCTATCATGTGTCTAGAAGCAGAATGGAAAGCAGTCTTTTTAAAAGTTAGAATAAAAATTAATTACTTTATTCTAATACACTATGCTTATTAGAGCTTAACCCTAAATGGTAGAAGCTGCATTGACTAAAGCAGTAAAATGCTCTTACTTCTGATATTCCTTATGGGACCAAAGTTGTTTTCTTTCTTTCTTTCTTTCTTTCTTTCTTTCTTTCTTTCTTTTTCTTTCTTTCTTTCTTTCTTTCTTCCTTCCTTCTTTCCTTCTTTCCTTCCTTTCTTACTTTCTCTCTTTCTGTCTTTCTTTCCTTTCTCTCTCTCTCTCTCTCTCTCTCTCTCTCTCTCTCTCTCTCTCTCTCTCTCTCTCTCTCTTTCCTTTCATTTCTTACTTTTAATATGTGGTTACATGGACCTAAAAGTAGTATATGAAACTATAGTGGTTACCTACCTTCTGTAAACTAAAAATATGCAAGACTAGAAAACCAAACTACAAATTATTTAGGGACATAT
>PVJA010001352.1:0-29049 GCA_004027025.1 Myocastor coypus
GTGTAAATTTTGTACTGTTTGATAGTAATAGTAGCTTTTATTCACAAACTTTTCAGTGTTTACACATGCTAAAATTATAAATCCCACATAATTTTTAATTAAATATGTCAAAATGATAAAAATTCTATGAAATAACATACAAGGTAACAAATATTTTGTGGGAAGTTACAAACCTTCCAAAAAAGGCAAAGGTTTTTAGTAAACATGAATATATTAAGAAAGCTTTAGTATATTCTAAGTTAACTATAGTTCGACTACAGATAAATATTTTTTTCATTTTTATCATTAAAGGGTATTTACCAAAGTCTTATTTTAGTGGTCTTCTGGGTTGTCTGTTTTGGTTTTGTTTCTTTGTATTTGTCTACTAAGTTTGCCTTTTTAAGTCATTCAGAAATTAAATTCTTCACTTTTCTTAATGTGGCATTTGTAGTGGAACTAAAGTCATCATCACTTTATGACATGCGGGAATGCCACATTTGTGAGGACAGACAGTCAGAGTATACATCTTCCTTTCCATGCCTCACCTGATTTAGCACAGATACAGGTAGGCAACCCAGACAACGCCAGTGGGAATCCATTCTAAAGGTTTAGTGGACACTTGGGAAGCAATCATCTACCTACCTACTTGGGCTAGGGAGCCTGCAGGAATGTGACCTAAAGTCCTCAGCTATAGACATTACAAAGCAAAGGTGGGACTGCCAGAGAGCAAAGAAGACTAAACAGACAGCAAATATCAGAGCTAGATAGACAGAGACAATGTGCCTGTCCATATGGAAAGTCCGGATCAGAAACTGTGTTATGAAATATTTTGGTATCCGTGTTTGAATAAAAACTGTTTAAGTAGCAATACTGTGTCATGTTTTAGACAACTGTATTTATATGACACTTATAATACACTTATAAATATACAGCACTCTGATGTATTTTTAAATGAGGAGAAACAAGTACGATATATAAACTCTTAGATTCTCTATAGGTAATTATAAAGTAATGGCCATTACTTTATAATTAGAAGATGTAGGGTCTGTGAAAATAATTTTAAGGAATAAATAACAAAGTTCATGTAAAAAATAAGTGCTTGAGTTTGTTTTTCACATTACTATACCTTTAGAACAAACTTTGTTTTACAACCCTTTGATTTATTTATCTGACTTGTAAGAAATAGAGCATTCAGAATGCCTAAGCTATTCCTAGATCAAAAAATTTATCACCTCATAAGAAACACAGTAAACAGAGACTTGCAAAAGCTACTTATATATAAAAATCTATATTGGGAAAAAAGTAACACTTGTAGAAAATAATACATAAGCTCTTGAAGTTTCTTTCAGAGTAGAATTTATAGATTTGGAAATAAAATGACATTTTTCTTGCTACCAGCAGTTAAGATGGCAATGTAGATTCATAGAATGCTCTATTATGTACAAGTTTAAAGAATAGTTGTAAGCAGCTTCAATGTTACCATTTTACCATCTACAATAAGATACAAGTTCACAAAACAAAAAAAAAAAAGAAAATTAAATGTAACATTTTTAAAGAATAGTAAAGATTATAATAATGTTATAGCTATATTAATGGACTGTTCCAGAAAATAGTTGTTAGGAAATAGTTGATACTTTGTAATACCACAACTAATAGATAAGCATTTGTGATTTATTTATTTATTATGAAGTAACAAATTATATTTTTTGTATGTTAACCAGGTTGACACATTTTTATTAACCTACCGAAAAATCAATCCTGCATATTATTTTATTAGCTTAGAAAGGAAATCAACAATGGACTTATCTATTAAAAGCAATTAAGAGAAACTTAACTGTAATCTTTAAGGTAGAAATTCAAGAACATATATATTATGTTCTTGATATTTAGAGGTCATGCTAATGGATCACTATTAATTTAATGTTCTGTATTCTTTCTGCTACTACTTTACTTCCTTTTTCTTTTTTTTATGGCCGGCTCAGCCTGCCCTGAGAGTGGGGCTGGCGCAGTATGTGGTGCCGGGGATCGAAACATGATCCTTGCGATTGTCTAAGCTTTCTTAAGCAGGTGCTTTAGACCACTGAAACATCTCGCTGGCCATTTCTGATACTATTTTAAAGAAAATAACGTAAAGAATTGCTTAACAAAAAGAAAATTGTGAAGTATGGTACATTGGCTGATAAATTATTTTTACATCTAAAGAAAGTCTAAAATGAAATGGATAGATTCCTAGAAAATTACAAACTACCAAAACTGAATCAAGAAGATATAAGTACTCCAAATAATCTCATAACACCCAATGAAATAAAAAAATGTAATAAAAAGTAATTAAAAGCCTACCAAAAAAGAACAGTCCAGGTCCTGATGGATGAACGGCTGAAATCTATAAAAAAATTTACAGAAGATGTAATCCCAATACTCTTCAAACTCTTCAATGAAATTAAAAAGGAAGCAATCCTTCCAAAATCATTCCTGGAGGCAAGCATTATACTGATAATATCAAAATAAGAGAAATATACAGTTAAAAATGAGAACTGCAGGCTAATTTCTCTCATGAACATAGATGCAAAAATCCTCAATAAAATCCTTGCAGTTAGAATACAGCAAATCTTTAAGAAGATTATATACCATGAGCATAAGATTCATCCCAGGAATGCAAAGATGGTTCAACATATGCAAATCTGTAAATGTAATACAACGTAATACACTATATCAATAGAGCCAAATCCAAAACCACATGGTCATTTAAATTGATGAAGAAAAGTATTTTGGCAAAGTTCAACACTGATTCATGTTCAAAGTACTACAGAAAATTGGAACAGATGGTCTCCACCTCAATTTGATAAAAGACATCTTTGACAATATAACAACTAATATAATTCCAAATAGAAAAAAACTGAAGTATTTTTACTCTCAGGTCTGGTACAAGGCAAGTTTATCCTTTATTACCACTCCTATCTCAACATAGTTCTGGAATCATTAGCTACAGCCATTAGGCAAGTGAGAAAAATAAAAGGAATAAGAATAGGTAAAGAAGAAGTTAAACTATCATCATTTGCAGATGACATAACAGTCAACAAATGTTGCAGAGCCTGTTAGGTAAAAGGAGTACTTCTCCACTGCTGGTTTTTGATTCCAGAGTATTTGCCTCTACTCTAGCCACTCACTTTGACTTAAAATTTTCAGTTGATTTGTCAAAGAGCATGCTGCTTTTTCTTCAAGATCGATTTCCACTTTTTAGGCAGCAGGAAGGGATAAGGGGGAGAAAGTAGACCTTGCCCAGTGCTGTGGTCCTTGCTTCTTCTTGTTCTTCCTCTGGTTTTACTCCTCTTCTTCCTCCTTCTCCTCCTTCTTTCCTCTCCCTCCTGCTCCTCCTCTTTCTCCTTCTCCTTCTTCCTTACTATCTTCTTCTACTGCCTCACCTCATTCTCCTTAACTCTTCTCCTCCTCCTCCTCTTCTTGATTTACCTAGTTTAAAAATCTCTCCCCTTGCATTTTGCTGCAATGAGCAATGTCAGTGCAGAGATCAAAAGTGCAGGATTCAATTTTTATTTTCCCTCAGTCTTGCATGGAGGTTCCTGAGGAATTTATATTTCAATACGATTCAAACCACATTTTATGAGTATGGCAAGAGAAGTATCAATCTTATTGTGTATCTCTGAGCTTGTCTTGTTTTTAATCTACTTTCTGTTGAGCTCCTTTTTCAGGGATTTAATAAAGCATTCAACCAGGCTCATTCCATAGGACCTGAAATGATGTTCTTTAGTATGGTGAATAAAGGACACTGTTAGGGACTGGGTCAGGGTTTAATTACTGACTACAGTTCTCTGAGGACAATATAGCACAACTGAAATAGCTGGGGACACAGGCTCTTGCATCCTATCCCACAAACTGTTAACATATCAGATCAATCAGCTCTCTCTCTCTCTCTCTGTTTTTTTTTTTTTTTTGAACCTGGGATTGAACTCAGGCCCTTGCCTTTGCCAAGGAAGTGCTTATTCTATTGAGATATTGCCTCAGCCTCTCATTCAGCTCTCTTAATAGGCAAAATTTACTCCTGTGAATGTGTTAGTTCTAATCCTACAAGATTGTGCTCAGTTTCACACCATTACCTCAGCTACTTTATCTTCTCTAACAACCTCGAAATTTTTGAAATCCAGTTAATACTGCCTGGCCAGCAAAACCTTTGTCTTAGCTTTAAGATCGTTCTGACCTCCCTGAAGCCCAAAACAATGTTACCTGTCTCATTTTAATACATGCAGGGCCTGACCAAAAACCCAATTAGCCACTACACTCTGGGAAAGACCTGGCTGTCACACTGAGACTGAGCTCACCATATGTACTGAAAAATGAAATGGAACTCCCAATTGTTGCTGTGGTATAGATTTCAACAAAGTTTGTGATCTTGAGCGAACAAGTCACTGGGTCATGTGAAACTGCTCCAGTTGTGTTCATTCTTTTTGACTTATTGATATTATTAGCTTATTGTGTTTTTCTATACTATCTCTAAGAATTTTCTGTAGTCCTACTTTAGTGATTATGGATTTGTTTATGTGCTCCTTTTCATAGAAATACCCTATTTACCAATTTTACAAAAAAAATATATTTAGTGCAGGATCTCAGGGATGCAAGATTTTAGCCTCAAAAGCACTGAGATTAAAGGCGTGCACCACCATGCCCAGCCTCAATCGCTGTCTCAGTGCACACTGTGGGTGGGGCTGGCAAGGCATGCTGGGGACCAGCTATTCTGCCCTGCCTAAGCAGGCAGCGTAGTGCTCGGAACTATCTGGACAGCCCTCCTTACCAATTTTAAAGTAAAATTTTGCAGAATACAAAAGTTAGGTTTGGACGTTTGGGATTTGTTGTTGTTGTTGTCTTTTTGAGACAGGGTCTTGCTATGAAGTTCAGGCTGGCCTTGTGCTCACTTTTTTAGCCCAGGCTGGTCTTGAACTTGCACCAATCCTCTACCGCAGATTCCCAAGTGCTGGGATAAGAGGCATGCGCCACCATGCCTGGCTATAGGGTTGGAAGTTATTAACTTTATGGGTTGGAACATTTCAATCTAATCCCCCTGGTTTTCAGTATTGTGTGGAGAAGGCAACTGTGGTTTCAATGGATTTATCTTTGTACATGATACATTTTCTTTCTATGTCTTTAAGATTTTTGTATCAGTAGTGGGCTTATGCAATTTTGAGTAGAATGTGGAGAGGAGAGGTTCTGTTTTGGCTCATGGCTATTTGGTGATCTGTAGACTTTACTTATTTCTTTCTTTATTTGTTTCCCCACATTTGGGGCATTTCCTGAAATTATTTCTGTGGCTAAATTTATTTTATTCCCCTTGTTTTGTCTCCTGATTTTTCCTATTGCAGTTATTGTTAGATTAGTATTCTTTGTATCTACTGCCAGATATTTTTCATTTTCTCTTGTTACTTTTAAGGTGCCTTTGAGTAGTGGATCTCTAAGGATATCATCTATATTTCCTTCTAAGAGATGCATTTGGGGCATGACTAAGTGTAGTCCATTGCCACAGCCCCAAGATTTGACCACCTTGGTTCTTTAAGGAGAGGAGGAATTGGTATAGTTAGCTGAGGAACTAAGTTCTCTGGGAATGTACTCTAGTATGTGTAATGTCATAAGAGCAATCTGAGAGTTGAATTACAGAAAAATAGAGAAAATTACACGAGCATGTTTATATAAGGTGAAATAGCCACAATTTTTTCATCAGAGACAAATTAGACATTGACATTCCATAAGAACCAGTAATATACAATCCTTAACCATAAAGAAGAAGCTGGAAATGATGACATAACATTGAAACAATATAGGTATTAACTTACAACTAATATGTAATAAATGCAACAATTATTAACGCTGCTAGTGGTAGAAAAAATTGAATAGTAAGTTTGTAGAGTTTTCAAATAATGAAGGTAGTTTTATAGGTACACTATTAAAGATTTAGGGTTTGGGAATGATGGGGTACAAAAAGAAAATTTTGAAATCCCAACTTATATGAAAAGAAGGAGAGAGATACAGTACAATCACTTTTTGGGAAGTAGAAAAAAACATTTTGTTTTGCAAATTTAGGCATTTTAGATCATGACTATTAAGATAAACTTTAAATCATGATTTTTAAAATTTTAAGTACAATTATAGGACACACAAAATAAAGTTCACTAGGTTTTAAAAATAATGTTTTTAATTTATAATCTCTCCAGATGGTACTTAGCTCCAAAAATAAGAAATGGCCTCTAGGCAAAGATTAACTGGCGTAGGAGGTTCTGGCATTTTAATATTAAAAATTTCTGTTAAGATTTCAGAAAGATTCAGTGGTGTGCCACACATACTATCTTTGCAATGATGAAAAATACACGAACATGCTCAGCCACAGTGGGACAACCTCTACCCTCAAAAAAGATTCGCAGACTTATCTTTCGCCTAATAGGCAGAACTTTCATAACATGCCTAGGAAGGTAAAGATGTTCAAGCATCATGAGCCAAAAATAAAAGAAGGAAACGTGGAAATGGCAGTTAGAAGTGCAAAAATCAACTATGAAAACCTCTTGAGTGCTGGGTATGTGCAGAGAGGAAACAGGTTGGAGAATTTGGCAGTCCGGTGTGGGGGAGGTCCCCTCAGAGACCCATGGGCCGGTGGCATCAGCGCAGAATGCCCGGGTTCACAGTGCAGCTTCTGGCTCGTGTCCGTCTTGCGAGTGGCTCTTCCTCCACGCATCATGACAGAGGGTGGGGGTCTCTGAGATGATGGGGGAGGGGCGCAGAATCCTCTGGGCTCTTAGGAAATCTCACTCCGCTTTTCCTGCTCAGTGGTTTCTTTGGTCGGCAGGGCGTTCTTCTCCTGCGTCTCCGTCTTTTTCAGCTTGGCCTTATCAAAGCTGGAGATTTCCCTCATGTCTGGTTTGTCTGCCGTTTTCTTAAAACAATCCGAAGTGTCTCGCTCCGAGCCCAAGCTCCTGGTGCTCCCACTCACGATGCTGCAGCAAGAGACCATGGGTCACTTCTTGTAGAGATAAGAAACTAGCATCTTAAAGAAGCGAAGAACAATAAACAAAGCTTAGGGTGGGTTGTAATCTGTTACTTAGGGATTTCAGAAAACTAGGATTTAAAAAGGCAGCAACAGTTTATCCTAATTGATGTCTCCACACTTACTTGAGACATTGGTGTAACAGGTTATCCTGAGTGGTCTCCACCCTTACTTGAGATATTGGGGAATATCCCTTCTCCTCCCTATAATTCTTCTATTGCATGACCTAAATAAAAAGGAGATGCTTCTGGAATTCTGAGCTCACTTTGAGAGAGACAGATCTCAGTGAAACCCTTGAAGCTACATTCATCAGGTCTTCTCCTTTCTTTTGGCTCCGGATCACAACATACAACAAAAAGGTAGGCAGAAATGTGTGTACCAAGGTAATTCTCATCCAGAGTCACATGGATAAATTTTTCAACCATTGACTACTGCTGATGATTTATATTCTGAATTCTTATTTTAAAATATGAACTTGGGCATCTTGGGAATTTCAAAATCAATAATGATGTTATAAAATATCACATGGTTATATTACACTCTAGTAATACGTAAAATTAAAATTTACATCTGTAAAATTGTCTATAATTCATTTTGTGAAGAATTGGCTAGGCACACAGTATAGAATCCACCTGTCTTCTCAAATGACCGAAAGTATTACAATTTGCTGATTTTTTCTGTATATCAGTTTTAAAAAGCATAAGTAATATCATATACAATGTGTGTGCTTCAAACCAATCTAAACATTTATAACCATTTTATATTTATGTAATTAAAGACTCTTAATTATTCCTTTGCAAATTTTAGCAGAGATATCACATTAAATACTTGTTAGAGTATGAAGACAGGTCAGGGACGTGGTCATGGAATTCTATATCGCAGCACTAAGGAGACTGAAGCCGGAGGATCTTTGCAAGTGTGAGACCAGCCTGGGCTACAAAGTCAGTTCAAGGCCCATGTTAACTTCATAGGGAGACCCTGTCTCAAAAAGACGGAAAAAAAAAAAGAAACAAAGAAAGAAAGAGAAAGAGACAGAGAGACAGAGAAAGAGACAGAGAGAGACAGAGACAGAGAGAGAAAGGAAAACAGGGAGAATAAAAAGTATAAAATATATATTACTTAAAAAATAGAGTTTGAAGACTAGATACAGATATCACACCCTAAAACACTGATTTTAAAACTACACCACTGGTGTTATCTTTCTTTTTAAAAAATGACGTTTAAAAATGAGGTTATGTTTTTTCTAAACTAAAACCTTATTGATACTTAATTGCAGTCTTGTCCTTTTAATAAATAAGTGGGTCTGGGGCTGCAGTTAAGCACTCCTCTCTAAAGAGTTCCCACTCACTGTCCTAAAACATAAACAGATTTTCTTATCCATAAATATTCATCTTTTATTCATTAACTGATTACTGAGGAAGGAATATGTATCAGGCATTGTATTGTCTTCAGCTTCAATGTGAATAAGACAAACAGTTCCCTGGCTTTCAGGGAAGTAATTGTGCAATGAGAAAAAAACACAGTGAACAAGTTAATTAGCAACAGGTAAAACACTGACTAACCATAAAAAATATTGTAAAGGAAAGAAATAAGGTCTTCTGACACAGAAAAACTTATGGAATTTCCTTTGGAATAGCCAGAAAAGAGAGCATGCCATTTAAATATCCTCAGGCAATTTCCATACGGGAAGTTAGCTTAAAAAATAAATTCAGGAAGTGTGCATTTGAGGCAAAAGAAACTACAATTGCACAGCTCTAGATAGAAGGTCTCATACTTGTCAGCGTCATCTGTGAAAGAAGGTAGAGGGAAATGTTCTTTATGCTTGGAGAGAACTTTTTTTTGTGAACAAAAAAGACTACAGTTGTGAAAAGATAAACTAGATCCCTTGTTAGGAAATATTATAGTTCATTTGACTGATTTGAGTAATTCATTCAAAGGCTACAAAATGGAAGTGAAGTACAATAAAAATACTGTACACTGAGCTATTTGGCAGGCCAGCCAAATAGCTCTGTGAATTGAAATGCCTGCCAGCAGGTGCAAGGGACAGGGGATTGATCCCTATTGTGCTGAGATGGCAATTGAGACTGGCATGGTGGTGAGTGCCTCTAATCCCAGATCTTGGGAGGCTGTAAATAGGCAGATCACCACGAGTCCAAGCTAGTGGTGTGACCCTGAACATCTTCTTACTGTAGACCCCTCCCTAAAAACTTTTTTATAAACTTAAATAAATAAATAAAACCACTGGCATAGATAAATCATGTATAAAGAAAATGTCAAGAGAAAAAGCCAAGAAAACCCAGAAATGAGCATTTAAAATGTTTTTATGAGCTTATATATGATATTTGAATAAATTGATAAAAGTATATAATCTGAAATCAAATTTAAAAGTAGGTACAATATTCTTAGAAGTTTTTAGTACTTCTTTAGTGCCTTCTTCAGACTCATTTTCATTATACATGTTTATTATCCCTTATAAACTCAAATTTCTCAATGGATAGTTTTCATTTTTCTTTTCCTTTGAAATTTTCATCTTGTTTATAGTATCCTGTTTTACAAAATGTATATTTTAAACTGAACAGAGAAAGAGATTGTTCTTATTTAGTCAAATATATAATTCTTGTTCAGTAAATTTGAGAGATTTCTATAAAATTTTCAGTTCAATTATAAAAATTACATAATTTAATATGGCTTGAATTCACTTCTTATTTTGAGCTTACTTGTAAAACATATGCAGTTATGAAGTCTTAGCAAATTAGTCAGGGCTGAGGACATAGCTCAGCATCCTAAGTGCTTTCCTGCCACACACAGCATTCCTAGTTTGATCCCCAAATATTGGAAAATAAATTATCCAGCTATTCTGATAATAAATTATGAGACACAAGAAAAATACCTCCATTGCACAAAAGTTTATAATCTTCATGCTCTTTTCTTTATAGTTAGAATATTTCAATGTGCACGGAAACTATGTTACACTTTTTCAAAGGAAATAACAATAAGCAATGAACTCAAACTAAAATTGACAAAAACTGGCATCTATTCATCTCCAGTGATTTCAAGAAATCCAAACTTTAATACAACTAACCCCTGATGCAGTGTTTCATATTTTATTTTACTCTGTAGGGAACATCACTTCTCTGAGTGAACACACAGAACAACCAATGACACACACTGTATTGCTTCTTTCACTAATTTTAGTCTTAATTTTCCAAGACATTGTTTCCATCAGCACTTAGATTGTCCTAGAATATATTTGGTTATAATTGACCTAGAGCATTTCTTAAGGAAAATGGTAAAACACAGGACAAATGAACACCAGAGAAATTGCACTGAGAATAACAAGGATTCTGTTTATCCATTTCACTTTCTACTTTAGAGGAGACAGGAGGTTTCTTTCTGCCACTGGCAAAAGCTCACGGCATAGCCTTTTTCCATGGCTGGCATAATTAAGACAAAGTATTCTTTTAGCCCAACAAAAGAAATATATCTTTCAAAATGACTGTCTCTTGAAGTTAGAAAACACAAACAGTACTTCTGCCTTGAAACTGCTCACTGTGTTAGGCCAGTTGGCAAATTCAACCTGGGTTCAAACTGGTGGACCAGTTAGCCCGCCCCATACCATCCTACTGTGGCTCATGCTAGCAATGACAAAGAATAAAGTTTCAAGTATTAAAGAATAAAATAAATCAAAAATCTCACTGCAAAAAAGCAGTACAAATTGGTTTGTGAAAAAAATTGTTTCAACTTAAAATGGTAAATCCTTAAACAATTACAAAAAAAATGTATAAGAAAAAAGTAGAATATACACTGTTCAGCATTTCACTGAATTTCTATTTAGCTGGCAAAGGTATGTTCTATATTTGAGATGTGATAAACCTCAGGTCTTCAGACAACAGTCATGCATCACATTTATATAGAGAATCCGAATTTTTTTCTGATTTCATGGATGACTTCTCAAACAGCATGTATATTAATGTAACACAAAAATATGTGTAAGCTATGTTGCAGGAGATATTGATGGAATATGTTTTCACTCAACACCTGAATAGATACAAATGTACCCAAACCATTTAACTTTTCATTAAAGTTACCCTAGCGTATTTTTTAAACAAAGAACTTTTTTATGTTTTTATGTAAATAAGTATTTTATAGGTTTTTATTTTATGTCTGTATAAACAATTAAGGGGATCATTTTTCAGTACCTAGACCATCCTTAGGTTTTGAGATAGCAGAGTTCTCTTATGAATATAGCCCTAAAGACTGGGATCTAAGTAACTGGCAAATGATCTTACTCTCATTTTATGGTTTGCATGATCTGCGTGCTTTATGCTTATCAGTGCTCCTTCACAATTCCTAACTATTTTAAGAAGGTATTTTAAAATTCTGTAGCCTGAAAAATATTTTTAAAACATCAGAGAACAATTTCCTGAAGAAATATATATTGATGACCTGTACTCACCTTCACTTCAGTTTTGAAAACTCTGTGACTTTTTTATTTTCTCTCCTCTATTTTCTATGACTTTATTATTTTTCCCTTTCCTGGATAAGCTTATTTATTCTTCAAAATTGAAGTCAGTTGGAGCATCATAAATACAATATTTCCCAATTCCTGAAGACACTCTGTACCATAGTATACAAGACACATTGTTATTGTATTGCTATAGATTTTATGCCATTCATTTATGGTGTGGTAAATGTATATCAAATAGCTGAGGTAAGAGATGATTTCATAAAGGCAGAAGATACTTATTTTTAAAACCGGCAGTTATTAATAGCTAAGGGCTAATGACATGTTTCAATTGAATAAAACAGACATATGGTGTCCAAGATTGCATAAGTTCATATTATCCTAAATTTAAAAGCAGAAGTATACTATCTATAGTTCTTGTCTGGTCTTACTCACATGCCTTTAAGATGCTTCACATCTGAAAAGTAAACCTTGAAAGCAGAGAAGAAGAAAATGCAGCAATATATGGAATATACTATGATGTTGATTCCTTTCTTAAGAAATTATTATGAAAATTTCTCTCAACAAAACTAGTCTCTAGTTTCAGGTCATGATTTGATATTTGTATAACTATGATTGACACCCAAATACGTGAAGAAGGTGTTATCTGTGATTTCTTTTGCATAAAAAATTTGGGTCCTTGCTGGTTCCATCTGTTTCTATTCCCTCTACCTATTGATGATTCTGCATTTCCTGAATAAACAGGCAACAAATGATTTCAAGACCATGGACATATGGAAAATATATGCTTTCACTCACTGATCTTTTATTTGATAAGAGTATGTGCAGTATGCTAAAGAATGCGCTCACTGGACATGGTGGCACACGACTGTAATCACAGCACTTGGGAGGCTGAGGCAGGAGGATCAGTGCAAGTTTGAGACTAGCCTGGGCTACAAAAGTGAGTTCAAGGCCAGCCTGAACTGCATAGCGAGACCCTGTCTTAAAAACAAAAAAGACAGAAAACAAGAGTATGTTCACTATTTTCATGTTTTATTTCATTTCTTCTTCATAAAAAATGTATGATATATTTGTAGATGATAATATTGAGGCTTAGGGGCATTAATCTCAGAATTTAAACTTGATCTCATCTGTCAAATTTGATAGTCTGTGAGCTTAATAATTTTGTGCTTCATTCGTGAAGGTCTGTGTGACAACTATTTCATATTCATAACTGTTTTGGTAGCAACAGGTGATTCTGCCAATGTACAAAGCAAAATATTCCACTTGCTTTTGAAATATCTGCATAAGAAGGGATTAATTAAAAGAGGTTAAATTGTCAAATCCAAAGAGTATGTCTCCATGATGTACAGAGAAGACAATCACCTAAAATGAATAAAATCCCAATATTTCAAAACTACAATAACTTGGGAAACTTAAATATGTCTATTGAAAGTAGGCATTTGATACGTGCAAGGTCCAGAATTTGATCCTTGGTAATGAAATACAGGAAAGTAGGCATTTGATGAGAGATGGCTTAGTTTCCTTTACCTTGAACATGAACAGAATTCCCATGAGGATCATGTGAGAGATGTGGTATCAGGTTGAAAACCAGCTTGTGATTTTCAAAGCTGACTGTAAACTGTTACCACACCTTACCCTCACAGGCCTTTTGAGAACTATGTCTCCTCACACCCATCTACTGAGATTTTTTTTTAGTTTTTAATTTTTAAAAATTGTATTACTTTTAGCACCGGGCGTGGTGGCTCATGCCTGTAATCCCAGCACTCGGGAGGCTGAGGCAGGAGGATTGGTGCGAGTTCGAGACCAGCCTGGGCTACAAAAGTTAGCTCAAGGCCAGCCTCAACTGCATAGCGAGACCCTGTCTCAAAAAAGACAAAAAAAAATGTATTACTTTTAATGAGATAATGAGACAATTTCAAAATAGGTTATTAGGACAGTCACAATAATTAATACAATGCATATTGTTGTCTTCATACTAGTTGTTCAGAGTACAAGATGTAGACATGGTAACATTTCTAAATATGATTAGTAGAAAGATTTCTTCTCATTGAACTAAGAGAAAGTAGGGCTCAAGTCCACTGAGTTTTCTAAAGGAAGCTGCAACCAGGACTCAGCCTTCAAGACAAGCCTTCCTTTCATAGGTGTTTACCCTAACTCTGACAATCTTCACTCAGATATGTTTGTCTGAAGCTTCAGGCTGATGCTTCCTGGGGTGCTTCTGCAAAGACTTTCTCATCCAGGGAGGAGACGCTCTCTGACTCAGCACCCAGTACTGTTCCCTTCCTTCTCTCTTGTTTTCCTGTCTACATCAGAGTCCATCAGTCCTCATAACCCTTTGTGTCAGAGCGCCCTCATCAGTCACGTGACACAGTACTTACTGCTTCCCCTGCTGGCCTGACATTCTGGTGCTCAAACAGAACTGACAAGACAGGTTCAGTTCAGCTTGTAACTTGTTCTCCTGCAGAAAGCGCTTACAGCCAAGTCGCTCATGTTTGGTTGATCACTGGGATCACACAACCCCAGTGCCTGACACAGCTCATCTAAGGTTCTGACACCAAGTGATGACGAATCTGGCTAGCTTTGCACTACTTGACCATTGGTAGCTATAAAGCTTCATTCCTTCCTTTCTGCCCTTCAACTGACCAAGCTGTCAATCCAGCTGTCCCCCTCCTTTGCTGTCTAGAGTATTTTCAAATGATGCACATGGCTGTCTGTGTAGGACAATTGTCACACCAGCCTCACACCTCACATTTAAACACCAGCTTCCTTGCAATTTCAAGCCATTTTTAAACTTTTCTATAGGTAGGTTGCCTGTTCTCTCCGAAGGCCTCATTATAAGTAATAATATTTTTCATATTTTATTGGTGTGTGTGTGTGTGTATGTGTGTGTGTGTGTGTGTGTGTTTGGCTATTATTGGGCCATTTACATTTTGGATAGGGGTATATATTTACATTTTGTATCTGGGCTGCAACAGACTATAATAGGATTAATAAATTAAGAAATTAGTTAACAATCACCATTTTTACTCCAGAGATTTGGAAAGGCTTTTCTGGAGTATACAGCATCTTAGGTGAAAATTATACAAGTAATGAGACAAGCAGATTTTATGCAAATTAAACATTTAAAAAGACACAAACATTACATAATATGTGACCTGAAGATATTTGAAACATACAACAAAATTTAAATATTTGTTTTATTATTTTAAGTTCATGAGTTTTGGGTGAGGAAGAAAATATGTGACACTATATTCTGGCTTAAATGATTTGCTACCCGAGGGTTCACACCTATGACATGTTAAATGATTTTATATTTCCTACCTAACCATAATTTTGCTTCATTTAACCAATATTTCCTTGATGTCCATCCATATGATCACTAATAATAGAACATTTATTTCTTTGTTTATTTTTGCTTTAATGAGATAGGGACTCTTGCAGTGTAGGTTAGCAATGGAGCTCACTATGTAGCCCAGGCTGGACTTGAACTCCCACCCTCCTGTGTGTTTCGCCCTCCTCTGTGGTGGAATTAAAGTGTGCTCCATTAGTTTGACTAGATTCATATGTCATATTTTCTTCATTCATTCTTTGGTTGATAATTTGATTCATAGCTTGGTTCCTTTGAATAATGCTGCCATGAGTACTGGAGAATAGATACCTGATGTTCATGTTCAGCGAGAAAAAGACAAATACATTTACTCTCAAAGTATTTATGAGAGGAAAGGAAGAGGCTGCTCCCTGCAATCCGAGAGGCCTCACCAGAAACCAGCCCTGCCATCCACTTGGCCGTACACAGAAGTGTGAGAAGTGCATGTCGTAGAAGTTCCACAGTCCATGCAGTGCTGTTAGGGTAGGCCAACCAGAGCAACATGGGTATAATGGGCTCAAGGCGCAGTGGGAAAGGAGCTGAATGAGGACTGCACAACACAGAGAAGCCCTAGAGGACAAAAAGGAAAATTTAGTGGCTTTATGTGATGTCTGTTCTGTGAAATTCGAGAAGTCAGATGTGAATGAGAAAAGAAGTGAACAGAGCAGGTTATGGCAAAAAGGAAAACACTGTGGGACAAGAACGAGCCTACGGGCAACACAAATGTTGAGGAAAGGCTTCTTTTAACAAAGACTTGAGCATTTTTAAAAGTTAGTCTCCAGTTCTCCACAAAACAAAAATGACTTATCCATGACTTTACAGGTGGATCCTACTTAGTTCCTATATTGTCAGAAAGCTGACTTTGAGTCTTGACTCCATATACATAAATCACCTGTACAGGTGATCATATATTTTCTTTTTTGGCCTTTCTCTTTTCTTTTTCAATAGCAAAATTGTAAAGACATTCAATTATAACTTTTAAAACTTTAGTCATATTTCCCCATTGCTGAAAACTTTTCTACAAAAAAAGGATCTAAATGAAAAAGGTGCGTCTAAGAAACAGAGAATATAGACTTATGAGAACACTGAAAACAGGAAAAGCCTGTAGCTTTCAAGTTCCAAATATCTACTACTTCATTAGAGACTAGCCCAAATTAGTTGCTAGAAACTCACTGCATAGACCTTTTCTTTAAGAATTTTAAGGAAATACTTGCTTAATGAAAGGTTAAATTGTCGACCCATCAATTTAAATTGAGGAAGAGTTATAAAGTGCAGTGAAAGAAATTACAAATGCAAATAATTATCTATTTAGACATCGCTCACAGAATGGGATTAGATTTTGTGAGTAATTTTAAAAAGTCCTTTGTTTTGATATTTTCTATACAATCTATAAAATTTTTCTATGGAGTTAAGAACCCAACATAGAAATATTGTACATCAAAACATGAGGAAAATATCTTCAAAACATTGGAACAATTAAAAGCATAATGTTGTTTTCTAAGTATACTGACTATTGCAAAAGTGATATTAACATTCTAGTGACATATATGAGTACTATTGTTTATAGATAGTGTCTTACATGGCCTCTTCCCAGCATGAAGTATTGTTAGAAACATATACTGTAGTATAAAGATTAGTTCTTACAGAGTTTTAGAAGCAAATATTGCAAAATATTACTTAAAAATTATAGCTTCCATTTTTAGGAAATTGTCACAAAGAAACAAAGTTAAATATGAACATACGGATTTAACACCATAGGTTTTCAATGTTTATTACAATAATGCATTGAGAAATGTTTGAAGTCTCCAAATACTGAAACAATGATACATTAAATCACATTTGTATAATAATATTCTATGGATGTATCAAAAATAGTATTAGACAATATTTACTGGAAGTTGAATAACCATAGATAGATAAATGACATAGATGGATGAATAACATGATGGATAAATAACATAGATGGATAAGTTAAAAATAAGAACTTAGAGTATGTGTATTGGCCAGGGTTTTACTTAGAGGAACAGAACAGATATAATATAAGGAATGTATATTAACACAAAATATATAATCTATAAGGAATTATAAGGTTGGCTTACAGTAGTCAGCCAGAGTCCGATGAGGAAGAGTGCAGAGGGCATTTGCGTGCTCCAAACTGAAGAATTCAATCCTGAGGTCTGAACGTCACTGCAGCACTCCGTGTAAGTCTCTATCCATTCGCTGATGGGTCTGCACTGGAAGATTGAAGTGTCTGTAATGGGTGCTTAAGAGTCTGGGACAGATGACAAAAGATTCAAGCTGGAGGCTGAAGAGTCTGCTCTGTAAGCCAGATGAAGTCCAGGCTGAATGCGAAGACTGACGCTTCTCTGATAATGTGAAGTCTTGACTCCTTCCTCAGCCCTTCAAAAAGTCTCTTTGTGCTCAGTTTATTTTTTTTTTTTTTTTATTTATTTATTTTTTTTTGTCTTTTTGAGACAGGGTCTCGCTATGCAATTCAGGCTGGCCTTGAGCTCACTTTTGTAGCCCAGGCTAGTCTCGAACTCACACCAATCCTCCTTCCTCAGCCTCCCCAGTGCTGGGATCACAGGCGTGCGCCACCACGCCCGGCAATGTGCTCAGTTATTTTGACATGGACCCATTGTGCCCTAGAGTGGAACCAATCATACCCCAGGATGGGCCCTTGATCCTGCTCTAGGCAGGACCTGGTCATGCTCCAGGGAGGAACCAATTGTACCCACCACAGGGACTCCCACCAATAGGGATCCAGGCAGCTGAGTCATCCAGCCAAGTTGACACAATGTATCAACCACTACAGTGTGCTTAATTTTAATATATTATAAAATACACAGTACATCAGAGTGGTAAAATTAATTTTCTCTGTGTTAAATGATATGATTGGATGTTTTATATATGCTAAAGATTTTCTACAATTAAAATGTATCATATTTATATTGGGAAACAAATGTATAGAATACAAATGTCATGTTTTATAATGTATATTTACACATATTTATCTATGTTTATGGATTTATCAATTCTGCCTTATCTTTTTCTAATCAAGTACAGTGAATATTTTAAAAAATTGTTTTGCTAGATTCTTACATTTCTCCTCATATATTCTCATTTCTCTCTATCAAGTAGCAGTAAAGTGTTGACTTTTGTCACATGTGATGGCACATACCTCTGATCCCAGCGCTCCGGAAGCTAAGGAAGGCTGATCACTGCAAGTTCAAATGAAGCCTGCACTACAAAGGGATCCGATGGCTAGTATGAACTGCATAGTGAGACTCTTTTTCCAAAAATGACATACACAAAAGAATATAGTAAACTTGATCTTCTTGACTATATCCTAAAAATACAATTGACACAGGATATATCATTTATGATTTTGTACAAATCACTTGAGATTACATAAAAACAAAGTATAGGTGATTTCTGTTAGACCTCTCTACTACAATGTAGCTTAAGTGTGGAACTTATTATTTTATAATTAATGGTGAAAAGACTTTCAAAAATATTTTTCTGCTGTATGCTCCTCTATTCTTCAAACAGTGTACATGTTTCATTATACTCATTCTTCACCTCTCTTCTCAGAGTTTTATTCAAACTAATCAAGATACATGTATTTACATGCCAATTCAATATATTAATTCTCTTACTATTCCTACACATTATATACCTTTTAGGCTTCCATATAAATGAAATAGTAATGTTATTTCCCATTGAATATTACTTAAAGTCTAGGTTTCACCTTCTAATTATCAAAACCTACTGGGTTAAATTCTAAGAACTATAAAAGTTTATGTGGGTTAAAAATGTGAAGAATATATACTTTTATTACAAAGAGGCAAAAATATTATATATAATTGTTTGGCAAGAAAATATGTGTGTTTATGATTAGAAAACATACTAAAATCAATAATAAAGGAGAATGTAAATTATAGCTAAGTACCAATGTTCGCTTTCATTTTGCTATTTTTACAATTGATACAAATAAAAACTATTTTTGAAATTAAAAAAAATTAAATGGTGACTTTTGATGACTTCTGTTCTTGTAGAATTGATGACAAGTAGGGCATAGAAAATATCCAGGATGAACCTGACTGACTTGGCATGCTAGAAGTCAGAAAGTATCAGAGATTACTAAGGTAGAATAGGAAAGACGTAGGACCTCCTCTTAGAACCTCTCTCAAAACATGGGTCAGAAATCTTAAAGGAAATTATCAGCAATAAATAGAATTCAATATTTAGCTATGAAAAATTGAGCTTCTATAAAGATAGTTGTACATATATTGCTGTGGTAAGATGATTTCAGTTCTTTTTAAATAATACCTAGGAGGAGAATTGCTGGCCTGAATGGTAGCCCCTCTCCTAGCTTGTCGAGAAATCTCCACACTGATCTTGTTGTATCAGTCCACACTCCTAACAACAATGGAGAAGCCTTCTTTTATTCTCCACAGCTCCTCCAGCATTTGTTATTGGCTAACTTCTTGGTGATAGCCATACATTGTGGAGAGATGGAATCTTAGTGCTGTTTTAATTTGCATTTATCAAATGATCAATGACGTTCGACTTTTTTTTTCATATATGTACTTACCATTTGCATTTCTTGATCTGAGAAGTGTATAGTTTATATCCACCTCAGCTGCATATTTTTGGATTAGAGCTTTGAATTTGGGAGGCCAGATGGCTTTTTAAAAAAAATTCTCTGTATGTTTTAAATAGAAGATCTTTCTCAGAGGGGCAGTGGGCTATTATTCTTTCACAGTTTCTCTCTCTCTCTCTGTCTCTGTCTCTCTCGCTCTCTTTCTCTGTCTCTGTATGTCTTTCTCTCTGTCTCTCTGTCTCTGTCTGTCTCTCTCTCTCTGTCTCTCTGTCTCTCTGTCTCTCAACTGAGACTCAAACTCTGGGGCTTGTGATGGCAGCAGGCACTTGTGACACAGAGCGATCTGCTGACCCCTAGTTTGTGGTTTTTTTTTTTTTTTTTCTCTCTCTGTTGGAGATTTCCTTTGAAATGCAGAAACATTTCCAAAACATAAGATCACAGTTGTTAAATCTTTCAAGTATTTCCCATGAAGTTTGGATTTTGTTCATGAACTCTCTACTCATCCCTATGTCTTGAAGATTTCTACTGTCATTTTCCTCCAGGAGATTTAATGTTTCTATTTGAATGTTCAAATTTTGCCTTGTTTTAACTGTAGTTTAGCTCATGGTGATAGACATGGGTTTAATTTTAGCCCATGGCATGTCGAAAAATGTCCATCAGCTGAAGAATGGATAAAGATGTGGCATTTTTGCACAATTGAATCTTATTCTGCTATAAAAAAGAAAACTTTGAGACTTTCATGAGTAAATAGAGGCAGCCAGAGACCACATTCTTAAGTGAAGTAAAGTAAGTCAGACTCACATGGGCAAATATCTTATTGTCTTTTTAAGGAAAGAATCTCAAAGAAAGCATAAAATATGAAGGGTAAAATGAATACTGAAAAAAGAAGTTAACCTCTTCAAAAGGAAGGAATTACTGAGTTACAGAGAAGAACATGAGAGGGGGGAAGGTATATAGATGTACGTAAGCAGAATGATTTGAACAACTGTACTATGAATTCCCGCTAATCAGTGGAAAGGAGGAGTTGATGCTCAATTTATTTTGTCACTTTTAAAACTTCTTATCTTTTCCTCTTCTTAATTTCTTGTATATTTATTTCTTTATTTCTTTATTATTGAAAGTTGGCATACAATTATCTGGTAATATGAACAACTGTTTTGAAAACAATATTATTTAATAAAACAAATAATGTGACCTAACATTCCTTTACACAAATAACAAACCCACTGAGAGAGAAATTAGAGAAACAATACCTTTTACAAAAGCACTGTGGAAAATAAAATACTTAGGAATTAATATAACTAAAGAATTAAAATATCGATTCAATGAAAACTACAGTACTCTGCAAAAAGTTATTGTACAGGATATCAGAAAATGGAAAAATATTCTCTAATCCTGGATAGGAAGAGCAAACATTGTGAAGATGGCCATACTCCTGAAATCATTTTACACATTGAATGCAGTCTCTATCATAATACCATCAACATACATCGCAGACCCAGTGAAATCATTCCTAAAATGACAAATGATGCTGGAAATACTGGACTTTATGTGCCAAAACCCAAAACTTGTCCCACGTCTATCACCATGCACTAAATCTAAAATCCAAATGGATTAAAAGATCTGAATATTAAGACAGAAACACTAAACCTCCTGAAGAGAAAGTAGGAGGAAATACTGAAGACACTGGGGCATGCAAACAGTTCACGGACAAAAATCAATATGCATGACAAACTTGAAAGACTCAACTAGTAGAAACTCCTCTTGCTGAGAAGTTTTTGTATGTTAAAATAAATTACCAACAGAGGGAAAGCCCACGAATTGCAAAAAAAAAAAAAAAAAAAATCTTAGCTAATAAGTATTAATAAAGAACTAACAAACATTAGAGCCGGTGTGGTGGCAAATGCCTGTAATCTCAGCACTTGGGAGGCTGAGGCATGAGGATCAGTGCAAGTTCGAGACCAGCCTGGGCTACAAAGTGCGCTCAAGGCCATCCTGAACTGCACAGTGAGACCCTGTCTCCAAAAGACAAAAAAAAAAAAAAAATTAAAAAAGAACATTTAGAAAAATCATTAGAGCCCCCAAATTCAAAGATACAGCCCAGAAATGTGCATGCGAGACAAACATCCACTTCTCAAAGGAAAAAATATAAGAATCTAATAAATACATGAAAAAATGCTCCACATCAGTAGCCATCCATGAATTGCAAATTAAAACAACACTTAGATACTACCTCACTGCAGAAAGAATGAGTATAATAAAAAAAAAAAATCAACCAACAATAAATGTTGGAGGGTCTGTGCAGAAAAAGGAACATTTCTCTACTGTTTGTAGGTTGCTGGTGCAACCATTATGTAAATCAGTGTGGAGACTCCTTAAAAAAGCTGAGAGTGGCAATCCCATTCAATGCAGCTATCCCCCCTATTGGGAGGTTTCCCAAAAGAGCTGAAAATATCATATTATTGTGATGTTTGTGCACCTATGTTTATAGGCACACAATCTTTGATAGCCAAATCTTGGAAACAACCAAATTGCTCATCACGTAAAGAATCATTGAAAAAGACATGTATCCATTCTACACAATGGAAGTTAGCTATAAAGAGTGATAAATTCAAAGCCTTCATATATGAGTGGGTGTATTTTGAAGATATACTCATAAGTGAAATAAATCAGACTTACATGTGTAAATATCATACATCCTCCCTAGTGTAAGACCTCAAAAGTTGTAATAAAAATGGAAAGGCATAACACACCTAAATAAAAATCAAGAACATATGGATTAAACAATGAAGACAAAGCAAGCAGAAAAGTTAGGAAATATGGCAGGGGAAGAACCATGCATTTATACACACAGGATGAATTAGCCAATGGTCCTAAGAATCTCCATCAGGTTTTTTGATACTAGCTGTTATTTGGTAGAATTCTCATCCTTGACTAACTATATATGCTAATATCTGTGAAGTAAGAAACTACACTAAGGAAAGCAATGTGTAATATGAAAACCATGCTTGGAATTCCTGTCATTCTGGTCTTTTAGATGTGTGCTGCTTCTAATGTTATATCAATTATTGCTATACTCTCTTTCAAGAAATTTTTTAAAAGGGGGTAATAAATGTAAATACATAGGATTGACTTGCTCCAATTTTGTATATTGTTAGATTCCTACATTTCTTTTGAAAAATATCCAGTTATTTATCACATTTGAAAGGGCTTTACTAGAATATCAATGATTGATGTAAAATAAAGGTTCCATGTTAAGTCTAAGACAAAGATGTATCAAGTATCTATGTTATGGATTAATAGTATCACTAGGTTTTTCTTCTGGAGAGTTAACAACTTTAGTTTGCAGATGAAAAAATTAGAGAAATAAAAGGGCTGCAAAGATGACCAATACTTTGGTCCTAGTCCTTCTAACTCATGAGAACTCAGGATATAAGAGAACCTGTACCGTAAGATCCTATGACTCAGTAGTGTCCCAAATTTTCTGTTCACAGAGATTATGGGGTCACAGAGTAAAAGGATCAATGATGTATAGTGTTCCTAAAAAGAGGTACCTAGAGAAAAAACATTCTCTCAGGCTTTCACAGAGGGCAAGTTGGTCAAACAATGGCTGTGACTCATCCAGATGGCTGATATTGACAAAAGTTCTGCAAAATGCTTTACATGGTTTCAAAGTAAATCTTGAGGGAATTTGACTGACCCTGTCAGGTATAATATTACATTCTTAGTTATACAGCTCTTGCTTTAACTTGGTCTTAAACATCCAGAAGAAAAGCCTAACCATGAGGAATAAAAAGTAAAGCCATATTAATATGCTGAACTGTAAAATGCTCAAGTCAACTGCTTCTGACATTGCCAGTTCCACTGAAAGCTGACTACTATTATGGACTATTGAATTATACATACATCTACTTTCTCTTAGTTCAATGAGAGGAGATTTTTGTAATAATAGTGTTTAGAAAAGTTATCATGTCTTCATCTTGTACTCTGAACAACTAGTAAGACAGTCATATGCATTGTATTAATTATTGTGGCTGTCATACTAAAGTGTTTTGAAACTTTCTGTTATTTCTTTCTTATTATAATTAATAAAATTTAAAAAAAAAATAAAGATAGAAAAGAAAAGAAAACATGGTAAGGAATAAATAAATGTAAGTTTAGAACCAAGAGTGAGTAATTGTAAGTTTTAGGTCTGCAGTGTATAATTTAATATTATAAACTTTGGTATTATTCAAAGAATAATAAATTTACAAAAATAGCTTTAAAAATGCAATGTAAATGTGGGCTGGTGAGACAGCTCCATGGCACAAGTGCCTGCCTGGGAAATGCAAGGTCAGGAATTCAAACCCTGGTCCCAGAAAAAGAAAAATACAATATAGTCGTGTTAATTTCATCTTTTAGATGAAAAAAAATACTGTTAATTGAAAATAGTGGCCTGGCAAGCTGAGATAGGAGGACCACTACAGGACTGAGCTGTGTACAAGGACCCTGTACAAATAAATAAATAAATAGAAACAAAAAATATTAAAACATGTTTTAAAACTTAGAACCTGATACAATAATTAGAAGACACATCTTACTTAATGGCAACATGTTAGATGTTACACACCTAACAGTAAGATAATGACAGTGATGCCTATCTTCTGACTTTGTTAACAAAGTGCCACCACACCCAGTTTCAGTGGTAGGCATAGTGCCTTTGGGATTCGGAGTTTCTAAATACTATTATTACAAAAATTTCCTGTCGTTGAACTAAGAGAAAGTAGATGTATGTATAATTCAATAGTCCATAATAGTAGTCAGCTTTCAGCAGAACTGGCAATGTCAGAAGCAGTCATCTCAATCTAGAATCCCATTTTCTTACATGACTTTGTCTCTGGAGAATTACTAAAAGGGAACCATCAAATCTGTCATGGTGAGGCACACCTGTAAAATCAAGGACTTGGGAGGTGTGCTAAGATGGCCACAACTTTGTGACCAGCCTAAGGCATACAGTAAGTATGAAGTCACGATGAACTACATAGCCAGATCCTGTTGCAGAGCCCAAAAAAATAACAAGAGAGAGAGAGAGAGAGAGAGAGAGAGAGAGAGAGAGAAACAGAAAGAGACAGAAACAGAGAGAGACAGACAGAGACAGAGAGGAGAGAGAGAGAAACAGAGAGAGACAGACAGAGAGAGAGGAGAGAGAGAGATAGAGAGAGAGAGAAGGGGCCATCCTTATCATTTAAAGTTCATAAACTACAACATCTATTAGAGAAATAAAGGACAGACATAGTCAAAATAGGCTTATTTTTTTGGTAAATTCTGTGATCATAAATATGCACTGAAAACTTACTGCAGAGAACAGAGGCTGTGATTTTGTGGTAATTACTGTTCTAGTTCTGAAATTTGCAAGTGACCACCTCATTAATATGGATTATCAGGACTAATAGGAATAGATTGACATGAGCTTTAAATTCAAAGAAGGTTGTGTTGGCCCTGCCCCTGGGGAGCACTGAGATGACAGTTGAGACTGGGAGTGGTGGCACATGCCTATAATCCCAGCTCTTGGGAAGCTGTAAACAGGTGGATCATTACTAGTCTGACCTAGTAATGAGACCTTGAACACCCTGTAGACCCTTCCCCCACAAAAAAAAAAAAAAATAAAAAGAAAGAAATTCAAAGATAGCACTTGCATTAACACGTATGCACAAAAACACACCTATGTACACAGCATACAGATTACAGATTTGAAAAGAGGCAACAATTAACAATAAAGGAATGTGTATGTACATATAAAATTGAAACCCTAACATTTCCAATATTTAATCAATGGACTGAGTGGTTAAGAACTAGAGTTTAATACATAGCTACAGTATATTTGCAATATGTATCTTCTTTCTCTCCCTCTCTCTCGCTCGCTCACTCGCTTGCTCGCTCTTGCTCTGTTTCTTATGCATTTAGTACAGGATCTTACTATGCACCTTGGACTCAGTGATCCTCCTGTTTTCAGCCTCCCTAGTGCTGAGCCTCCCACAGGCTGAGATTGCAGTTGTGTGCCACCACACCCAGTCTCGGTGGCCAGTTCATGCACCCAGGGTGGGACTGGTGGGGCATATGGTCCCAGACAACAAACCTGGGCTCTTCATTTGCCTAAGCATGTGCTTAATCCATTGAGCTATCTCTCCAGTTCTTGTATATTTACCTTTAATGATAATGTTGTAGTTCACAAAAGTCTCTAGAATAAGGCCAATATCAAAAACTAAGTAGATGCCTTTCCAACCGAATGTTGTATTTCTTATGCTATCTTTACATTAATGACCTACTATTTATAACCGAAAATTACTAGTCATTTGTCTTAAAACATTATTGTAGAATTTGAGATATCTTAAAAATTTAAATATATTATACAAAATACAAAATCAATATTAAAATGGGCAATTTTTATGCTAGTGCATGGCTGAAATTAAAAAGGTTACATAATAAGTTTCTGTCCACAAAATTCATAAAGCAATTTAAAATGTAATTGCTTTCACTTCATATTTTTAATTGGATGCTATAGATTTTGATAAGTTTTTATTTTAAACTTCGTTTTGAATTTCCATTAACTTTTGAGTTTAAATTATTATGTGAAAATTTAGAAAAGAGTATTATATTGGATATAATGTGTTTATGGATAGTTGTGTATAAAAATTCTAATGAAATATTTTAAATATATCTTCTAAACATAGTAAATACTTTAACTTTAAAATCAGCCTGCAACCATTACAGTTTTAGTGATATTTTTCTACCTGCCTTCTAACATACATAGTAATCAATCCTGGAGTTGCAAATAGCACATGCATTTTTCAAATTTGTCTCAGCCATAATTTTGTTATAGTTTTAGCATTAGGCACTCATATTTTATCAGGGAGATAAATTTAAGAAACAAAGCACTTTAGTGCATGAATTTTAAGCTTTTCTCTCTCTTTTTTTTTTTTTTTTTTTTTTGTATTTTAAGGAAGGATCTACAGGGCGTTCAGGGTCTCACTACTAGATCAGACTCCTAATGATCTGTCTGTTTACAACCTCCCAAGAGCTGGGATTACAGATGTGTGCCACCATGCCCAATCTTAATTGCCATATCATCGGGCCCTGGGGGTGGGGCCTGCAGGGCAGGCCTGGGGATTGAACCCCAGGCTCCTGTGCCTGTTGGCAACAATTTAATCTGTTGAGCTATTTGGCTGCGCCTTAATGATTTTTAACACAATAGTGTCATACACTTCTTCAAAATTATCTTAAGCAAGTTGCAGTGGTTCCTCGATTGATGAATTTAATTCTTTTCATGATTCTGCTTGCAAATGGAATGGGAAGAAAACTGAATCAAATTCAATGGTTTGGTTCAGTGTTGACTTTATGGGAAAACTGGATTCAGTACTCATCTCATTTGGTTTGCAAGCAAAATCACGGAACAAGTTAAGTTTGTGATCCGAGGCACCACTTGTGATAACTTGGTAACTTTATAAAAGATATCATGCACACTTTTACATTTCAGTTTTCAAGAAAGATTGTCTTCAAAAACAAAAGGACAATAATATTTCACAAATTATGACTGTACATATATATGTATATATATATATATATATATATATATATATATATGTCATTTTATATCTCCAAACCACAAAACCAAATGTAACTTAATTATATTTCCCAAATTTATCAATATTTTGAATAATGAATCTGAAAGGTCTATTGCTTCTCAGCCTTTTAGCTAAGATGAAGCAATATCTAAAAGGCCTGAAATTCATACTTTTTTATCAAAAATTAAAGATTTTATTCCTTGACTTTATTTTATATTGGCTTGTTTCTTTATATCATATGATTTCAGTGTTGCGTAGAGGAAACTCTAAACACTGCAGTATCCATCATTTAATTGCTGTTTGATTTATCTTAGCAAGGGTATCCACACATGTGATTGTCCAGGGTCTGGCAAGAATACTTGGTCTCATGTCAATGTATATTTGTAAATGTAACATAACTAGAAAAAGTCTTGAGAGCCCTCCTAGTGTAAGTAAGCTCTTGAAACAAGGTTGCTCTCAAGTTGCCAGGAGAAAACTGATAGCTTAGACTATAAAGCTAAGTTGATATTTTGCCTAACTACTCAAGTAATAATTTGTGTATATCTTCCACCTCAACATCTATAAATGTATTTGGTAAATCCTCATGAAATCTATATACCAGTGATGACAAGCCTATCACATCCTTGCTAGTGTGCTTTTATTTTAATACAAATAATGTTGGTGTAACGTTTTCTCTCTTTTTTTGGTTTTTGTTTTTCTTTATTATGATCTTGGTATTCAGGTGTAGTTGCAGCGTTGGCACTTTGTGATACATGCATGACTCTTGGCTTTCAGCTGGCCCTCAGTCTGCAAAGTGCTCACTGTTACTGCCACAAACTCTCTCCTTGTAAATGCACACAAACACGTATACACACACTCTCACTTACATTGTACGACTTTTTTAAGACTCAGGAAACTCACATTGGGATAAGTTAATTAAATTGTGAAAAATTCAAAAAGTTTCATGTGAAATTTTAGTCCAGACTTCCCTATTGCTGGTCCATAACTGCCAATCTGCTAACAGGCTGGCATTTCATTTTTATTCTATTAAGCTTCACTATTCCAATACATCTTTTATTCTGATAATGTCAAATCAATTTTTTTCTAGATCACAATATAATCACATACTTCTACTCATGCTCATATCACCATATCTTTCAACGAATGTAGCATGTTCAAATACCAAAATGCTAATTTCTATTTCCAATGATTTTAAAGGTCAGATTTGGGTTTTATTTTTAATATAGTGTGAATAAACATTTATAGGAAATGTGTTATCTTTTTTTTTCATTTATGGATTTGGTAGAGTCTCACTACACAGCTCAGATTAATACTGACCCTCCTGGTTTCAGCCTCCCTGGCACTGGGATTACAGATGTGCACCACCACACCTGGATTCCATTTTGGCTCAGCATACCCTTGGGACATGCAGGACCAGGATAGAACGCTGGTCTTTGTGCTTGCCAAAGCAGACATAGTCAGGCACAGACACCGTGATTCGATCCCCAGGCCCACTTGCCTGGCAAGCACAAGAGCCTGAGTTCAATCCCCATTTCTGCCAAAAAAAAAAAAAAAAAAAAAAAGCAGACCATCCACTGAGCTATCTTTCCAGTCCTAATCTTTTTAAAAGAATTCTATAGTGTATATTGATGTTTATATCATACTTATCATAAATGAAGATACAAGTACATCCATTCACTCCTTCAAAATTAGCCACACGATATAAGCTATGCAAATAACAGTCTTTAACATAAAACGCATTCACGTATGCATCAACTATATAGCATTGACGAAAGTATTTTAAACTTTTGTTCATTAGCTTTCAGTATTTTTTGAATCAAATACTAATTCCCTACTGGGTAGCAGCACTGAGTGAAGGACTACAGTTGGAAAGGTTACTAGGGCTTGGCTTTTGCTCTGAAAAAGCTTGTAAATTTTATGTACATCAAATTTATTATGTCTCCAGTCTATCTGGGTGTGGTACAGTTAAGAGAGACTATAGAACAATGG
>PVJA010001352.1:29149-129572 GCA_004027025.1 Myocastor coypus
AAAAAAAAAAAAAAAAAAAAAAAAGAAAAGAAAAGAAAAAAAATAAAAAGACAGGCAAATATAATCACAGAGTCACAAAAGTAGCAGGAGAGGAGCAAGTGAACAAAGCGCAGGTGAGTGCCTTTGTTCCTGCCTTCCTTGAGCAGAGACGGCTTTAAGTCTTCCGGCACCCTAATGTTAGCACATTTCAAGAAATCTGTTTTTGAGAGTTGTATTGATTGAACTGCAACAAAAATTTCATCCTTGTAAGATAAAAGAGAAATAATATTTTACAAAATGCAGAATTGTCAAAAAAAGAAAAATAGAACTGAGATGAGGATGTACAAAGAAAGCCCAACCATAAAACTCTGGCACAATGTCAAATTACATAATTATGTTAATTACATTTAATTGAAAAACCTCACAAGAAAAATCAATATGTGTTTAACTACATTAAGAAAGTAACTATCATGTTATAAAAATTATTAATAATCTATTAAAATATGGACTACAGTTATGTATATATTGCAAATAAAGGTGCTCTAAAATTTTATTAAGTCATGGATAATAAAATATATTATTTCTTTTAAATTAAACTAAAAATTCATCACAAAATGAACACAACATATACTAAGCATAACGGGTATTTATCATAAGGATCTATATACATTGATGTGCCAAGTCACATTTAATTCTTTAGAATATTTATATCCATAAATTATTACATTTAATTTTGAGTTTTATTATGTCAATAGTCAAATCACAAAATTAGGTATTGTGTTTTTTTCATATTTTTTGCTTATAGAGTCTTGAAAATTTTCAACATCAGGTGATTTTTTATGTACAAACTGTAAAAAAGAACAACAACAATAAATTTCTATATGAACTATAATAAAAACACTGATAGCTCTCTCAGAACACTATCTTTACTTCAGTTATCACTGCTAAGTCTGGCTATACCTGACAGCAAATATCCCATACATACATACATATTGCTTACAGTAACAGAAAATGTGTTTTCATTTCCTAGTTTGTTTTTTTTTTTTTTTTTTACAACTGCCCGACATCTAAGTGGTGTTGCTATTTTGTCATCAGGTAGTTATTACATTATGCAATGTATAGTTGACAGAAACAAAAATACTAATAAAATAAAGTATCAAATTCTTAATATGCATTGCACGTTTAAAATAAACATCTTATTTTCATATCAGCTGTGCACTTGCTTACAAAACCTAAGCAATAACATCAAAACTAAAAACTTGTATGAGTGACAGCATAAACCAAAACCAAAGTCTAAAACACAAAAAAATCTTTGCTTCAACTGTCACCTGCAAGGCAACCATCACCTGTGACAACTGCATGTTCCACGAACACATCTCACTAATAGAACAGGTTATCAACTCCCTTTTCCTCTGTGGGAGACCATTCTTGTCTCCTCTCCTGTTCTTCTATTTTGTCAGGAGCATTCTACTATGTTGTACAGTATGCACTTAGCAGGAATATAAGATGGCAATAAAAAAAAAACCATCAAATGCATACACAGTACTTAGAACAGAAATCAACATTTTCATGAGCTGTGTTCTTGTTCACAATCAGAAATTTAAACATATGTGAACTAAAATAAAATACTAATAGAACTCTCAAACAAAAATAGTCTTTGCTTCCATTACCTCGTCCCTGGCAGTCTTTAACATGACACCTGCTTGTTACATATGCATGTGTCCCTTGCACTGTTGGCATGTATGCATCGCTTTCCTAACCTTTCCTATAGGGCACACTTGGCTTCCTCTTGGTTTTCTGGTTGTCATAGTAGGTCTTTGGAATGCTGTTCCTGCCTGGTCGGTCACCTGTCAGCTCACTAGTGTGATCCATAAGCTTTCAGAGCAGTGATATGTTGGTTTTCCACTCTTGGAAATGAGCTCTTATAAATTCTGGTCATAATCTTCCAAGAAGTTTTCTCTGCATTCATTTATGCTAGTTCTGTTTTTTGTAAACTATCAGACTATTATAGGCTGCACATGTTTAGGATGGAGTAAGGCAGAGCCATTGGCTAATGTTTGTCCTCAAGGGATGTGACAGTTGCTACAAGAATCATCAACAACATCTATTCTGACTTTGGTCTTTTTGCAAGAAGTCTGCATCTCAGGCTTTTATTTTGTCAAGGTTTCCCTATTAATATTTCCATTGTGGTGTGATGCTGACACCAGCAGTTATGGTTTGTTTTTCTTCATATATGAGGCCATCGTAAATTTTTCTGAGACTATACTCTACGATTTTCTGTTTTCTAACTGCAGTATTTTCTTTATAATTTCTCCTAGGTTTCTGTGTACATCTGCTGTACTGCACACACATGAAGTTGCTGTACAAAAATAATCTTTGCTTCCATTATCTCACCCACAGTAGACTTCCCCCATGATAAGTTGTGTTCTATTTGTACATCTAACATCAGGTGGAAACTGCTAAACCCATTGACCAGGAAAGAAGGTTCAAGTAGTTTAAAAGAAAACATAAGGAGATGAGACTGTAGGAAAATTTCTAAATTAATGTATTGAATAGTTTCAGGAAATTTCCAATGGCTCCCTTGCCATTTATTCTATCTTATGTGTTGCACATTCATCTGAGAATTCCTCTGTCTTTTAAAGCTGAAGTGTTCCTTGTATATCATTTAGTAAGACCTAGGAAATACCACTCTGTAAGCTTTCATCACATTCCTCTTTTTGTCTCACAGCCCTACATTTAGCCATGTAGTAATATCTGAGCCAATCTGAAATCAGGGTAATATTAGGGAATGATAAATGAGATTAGCTATTCTCTGCCCATGTAATATAAAAGATTATCTGTTTGGCTTAGAATATATTGGACAAAGGCCTGGATTAATAAAGCCAACCATCCAAAAAAAAAAAAAAAAAAACCGATTTATTTGTATCTGTGAAAGCGAAAAACTGGAAGTTTCATGTAAACAGAGGAGACTAGATACAAAATATTGGTATGAGAGTTATTCTATTTGTTAGTTACAAATTTTCTGTTTCCTCATAGGACCATTTTACTCATATCAACAATGTTCCCAGCAAAAATTACTTGATATTCAGGCACTCTTCAAGTTAGAATTGTTTACAGTATAGCTCTGTCAGTAGCTTGTTTACAGAGGTCCCTGGAGAAGGCAAACTTTCTCATAAAACTATAGTATTTGTTGAAAAACAAAAGATTTAGTGTCCTCAACATTGCTGGTTTGGGGAGCTGAAAATCATTTTTTGAAGGTATAAGCAAAAAATGTTTGGATGAGGAAAATGAAAGGACTACTGACTGCACGGACGTGAAGCAAAAATAACTAATGGAAGCAAAAGCCCAGCTTCTGGATGTCATCACTGAGTACCTGTAGCACAAACCCCGAAGGCCAGCAGGCACGCTTCACAGAGATGAGATAACCAGGTACAGAGAGGCAGCTAAATACCTGCCATTATACCGTCACCGTTCCAGCTTTGCAAAGTACAGTTAATGAAAATAATGAATATCTGCTGAGTAAATCTGTATGTTGTCCTCTTATGTACATGGCTACACTATATAGTGCTTATACAGGGTGAAATGAAGTTCCTTTTCAAACTTACTTATTTATTTATTTATTTATTTATTTATTTATTTATTTATTGTGCAGGGTCTCACTACTAACTCATAGTGCTCCTCCCGATTATACCTCCCAAGTGCTAGGATTACAGGTGCGTGCCACCACACCCAGATTCCATAGCCAGCTCAGCGCACTCTAGAGTGGTGCCGGCACAGCCCTTCCTTTTCACATTGAAAACATTAGAAAATAGTATTTTTCTTTACTTTTAGGTGTCTTTCATAAATAACTAGCATTTACTTTTTAAAATGAGGGCTGGGGAGAAAGTTCAGTAGAATAAGCTCTTGCCTGGCAAGGATGGTGTCCTGAGTTCAATCTCTAGTACAAAAAAAAAAAACAAAAAAACAAAACAAAACAAAAAAAAAGGTATATGAGGATTTTTATTTTTTAATTTGAATTGTGTGTGAGCTTGCACATTTAAGAATACACAATTCCTTCTGGTCTGGTAAAGGAAGAAGGGCATGTTGCTGTTGCCCGTGGTGACAATATGCCCTGTCAGTCAGAGGTGCCAGGGCTAAACTGCAGAGAATGTGATACGTGAAGCAGCGATCAGCTCGGCAGGAGAGACAGAGTGTGAAAATACCAGAGGAGAATGCAAGGGCAAAACATTTCTCATGTAGATACTACAATGGTCAAGGGAAAACACTATTTTTCTTTGACGATAAATTTCAAAGAATTTAGGCTTTAAAGGGCAAGAATCAAAGTTGAGATTGTGCAATTACTGTATTGCAGGTGTGAAAACATGGTACAGTTTGACAGCTACATCAAGCCATTCGTCATTAGTAAGCTCTCAGAACCACACTCAGTGGTTGTATTGAGTTGTATCATATTGTGATTTTTATTTAACCTCCGTGATATTATATTTATTTATAATATATATATATACATATATATATATATATAATATGTTTCAAAGTATATTAGAAGTGTTCTATAGTAGAATTTAATCAATGAAGAACACAATATCAAAATTTTCAATCTCTTAGAATGTTTAAATTTCACAACATCGCTTTGGGACAGAAAGACTGTGAAACATTTTCTTATAAAATCAAGGACATCACAAACCAAATTTCACAATAACTCAAAACTAACAGAATTTGATATTCAGTACTGAAGTTTCAATTTATAATTTTAATTGTGACACAATATTTGATGGAATATACTCTTATTAAAAATGTGTACTAAGCCAGGCGTGGTGGCGCACGCCTGTAATCCTAGCACTTGGGAGGCTGAGGCAGGAGGATAGGTGTGAGTTTGAGACCAGCCTGGGCTACAAAAGTGAGCTCTAGGCCAGCCTGAACTGCATAGTGAGACCCTGTCTCAAAAAGACAAATAAATAAATAAATAAATAAATAAATAAATAAATAAATAAATAAAATTTAAAAAATAAAAATGTGTACTAAACTGGAATGAAAGTAAGAAGGCCTAGAAATTCTAGCATTCTTATATGATAAAATACTCAAAATAATTATATACTTCTATTTGATAAATTTTTATATCAAAGATAGTTTGTATTAAATAAAAATAATAGTGCCAGTGACATGTCATTGGCTAGAATCTTTTTCACTTCAATGAAAGTGATACAGAATTAGAGAGATAAAGATAGACATAGAAAGAGAGAGAGAAAGTAAGTGAGAGAGAGAGAGAAAGAGACAGACAGACAGAGTTATGGAGGTCTCTATGCTCTGCAATGGGGATGAGGATAGATTACACAGACATACACATGCATACACACAAACATGTACTGTGTCCTCAGTAATTTTTTTTGGCTATCATTCCTTGAAAAAGAGACATCTTAAAGGGAAATCTGACATGTCTCTCATTTTCACTTCTATAATTTTTAATAATTCATAACATATGACCCATATATATATATATATATCAGAAATATAAATTCACCTAATTTTTACTCATTCTATTCTATATGATGGCTAGAACACTCCTCCAATGTTTTTATTTTCCGTTCACCCCTTCAGCTATGGGAAATCCAGATAGAAAAAATCTACTGAATGGAAAATGATAACTGTGTTGATGGTGAAAGAAGAATTATTACATGGCCTGCTGGGAAGTGCTACATGGATTTAAAGTAAGATAAGAAAGTTTTGAGTGGAAACATCTGCCATAGTTATATGCCATCTGCTGTTAGCTGGGATTCAATATATTTAAGTGATTATGTGTATAAAATATAGAAAAAATAAGACTTTAGAAAATATCAGAGCTTTACACTGTACTCATAATAGTATATACTGCTTTTTAATGAGGCGACAAGTTGATCAAAAACTGGGTATATTGGCCAATCAAGAAAGTACAAATGAGCGCCAGGCAGGCTATGCTCCAGGCATGTGGGCACACTCGTGCCTCTTGTTGGCTGGCTGAAAGAAATCCATAGAATTCAGGACAGCTGGTGCCGGGCACACAGAGTAATCAGTGAGGCTAGCAGCCTAGAGGTGTCTGAAGCAGCATGAGGACCCAGAAATTAAGGTTTGAAGAACTTCATCACCAGAAAGACAGTCCCAGGCCCCACATCCAGATGCTAAGATGAGCTCTTTATCTTGCACAATTCCCAAGAAAAATGTGGCTGGAGAGCACATACATTTCTGGGATCTGACATGGACACTATCACAGAACTGTCAACATCAGAAATATACATACATATATACATATATATATATATATGTGTGTGTGTGTGTGTGTGTGTGTGTGTGTATTTAATCCTCTTGCTTGTCTGTTTGACTATCCCGTTCCTGACTGGATAGAAGTCATCTTGTTGCATCTTGTATTTTGTTGTTATTTTGGGTTTTGGATATTTTTCTTTTCTCTTGTCTTGCTTTTATCTATACATTTTTTAGAAAGAGAGTACTAATTAGAATTAAAACAAAAAACTACAAGTGATACAGAATTTCTCTTTAAAAATAATATGAATTTAACAGTATTTTATGTAATACATAGTATTGACTTCCAACCAATTATTCATATTACCAGATATATGCATGTAAAACCAGAAGAAGGAAAAACAAGAAATAAGTGTATAAGAAATTATGAGAAAAAGTACAAAAAATTGAAAAAAGGAGATATAACAAAATACAGAATTAACTGCTTCTTTTCATAGACCAGCAGAAATGCACAGTACAGTGTTCCAAGCCATGCTGCTTACAAAGAGAAATAAATCTCTATCCAACTCCCTCTCTTGTTCTCCTCAACTCAGTAACTCTCCTTTTGAGTAAGTTCATTCCCTTTTCCGAATATCTATTGGTCCTTCAGATTCCATTTTTCTCTTTCAAGTTTTTGCACTACATAAGACAATATGAAGTTTTCACCTATGGGTCTGATTCATTTCTCTTAAGCGCATGTTCTCTAATTGCAACTACAGAACATTGTCCTATCTTTCTCAAGTCTAGCTTCTTTCTTCTTTTCGTTTACATTTTTATTTGCCTTTATCTTTCTTTTGTTCACTGTTTCGGTTTGATTCCTGCTATTCATTTTCTTCTATTGAACTTTCTTTCCTCAACTACTTTTAAATTACAAGTGAGTAAACATTGCCTCAGTCCTTTCTGGTTACTCTTGGGCATGCTACATTATTCTTTCACTCCTGTCTTCTCTATCCTCCCAAACTTGCATCATCATCATACGATATCCTGTTCATACTCTACTATAAATGATGTCATTCATCACTTTATCCTTTCCTCTGTACTTCTTAACATGCCACCTCCAGCAAAATTACAAAATCATTCCAATAATGAGAAAAATCACTGAAAAAATTGCATGGCACATGTTTAATTTGTTATACAAATTTAGTTTTCTCCTGTGGAAGAGCAGATTAATAGTTACCATATTTTTTCAATAGTTAAGTGGTACTTGAAAGTGTTGTTATCACTAAATGTACTACATTAGCAAGTATTTCCAAAATGATATAAATCAGTTTTTCCTCCCTGTATGAAAATGCTATGATTGTATTGTGTCATAATCACCACCACAACCCAGCATAAAAGGATTGTGTCTGAGCCAAGTAGTAACTGCACCTTTTGCAAACTGAGAGACTAGGTTCATAGGACAACTATTTTATCTTGCAGACATCAATGTAAAAAAGATGTCTCCTAGCGGAGCCACTATACTAATACTAAAACTATCATAAAAACTTGACAAGCATCAAAATAGAAACAAAATAAAATAAAAAATAAAATAGAAAATGATGAGATAGAGAAGCAAAATTTAACCCAAGATTCTCAGCTCACACAGGAAAAGCTGCAAACACAATGAGATAGATGAAATTTGAAGACTTTTTGATGATAGCAAACAATTTGAAAAAATAAGAAGGAAAGGCTATTGAAAAAATGAAATCCAGGGTAGAAAGAAGAAATGATGCATGAAATTAAAGTTATTAGAGAAGACACATATAAAAGAAAAGATGGCCTTAGAAAAAAAGGCATAGAAAAAAAACAAATAGCCTACCAAGGAAAGTAATGCAATCTATAAAACAGAACCAAACAGAAATACAAGAGATTAAAATCTCCATTGAAAATGTATGCAAAAGGTTGAATGACAGAGAAGATAGAACACCATATCTTGGTGTCTTCTCTGAAGGCAGAATTTCAGGTCAACAGCATAAAAAAGAAAGATACTTTTTTTTCTAGTTTTCTTTCTTTTTTATTTTTAAATAAGATAAAAACAAATAAACAAATCCACACATATTAGAAACAATACAGAATTTTACCAAACAAAATGATAGAAATTTAACAATTTTCATTATATTGTATATTGTTATCTTCAAATTATTTGTTGAGATTATGAGATAAAAAGCATACACATTTGAGGGTTGGCAAGATAGCTCAGTGGACAAAGCATTTGCTGAAGCAACCACAGGGGCCAGGGTTCAATTCCTGATTCCATATGCTGTACCACCCCTGACCTTGAGTGTCCTGAACTGGCCATGGAGTCCAAGCATGGTAGCACATGCCTGCAAACCCAGCAGTGGACAGACTCAAAACAGGAGGATCACTATGAATCTCAGCTGTAGAGACAAGAGACTAGCATCTTAAGTGAAGAACACTAAACAAAGCTTAGGGCAGGTTGTAATCTGTTATTTAAGGATTTCAGAAAACTAGGATTTAAAAAGGCAGTAACAGCTTATACTGATTGATGTCTCTGCCCTTACTTGAAACATGGTAATTATCTCCTCTCCTCCTTGTAATCCTTCTATTGTATGGCCTAAATGAAAAGGAGATGCCTCTGGAGTTCTGGGCTCACTTCCAGAGAGACAAATCTCAGTGAGACCTCTGAAGCTACATTTATCCGGTCTTCTCATTTCTTTCGGCACCAGATCACAACATACAACAATAAGCTGCATAGTGAGACCCTTTACCAAATATATTAAAAAATAAAAATGAAAATATAAGAACACAAATTTGTCTCAAACAGCACTACAAAGGATAGCCAGTATTTTGGCCCTCGTCCTCAAGGTCAGTGGGGACTCAGGACATAAAAGAACCTGTGCTGTAACAACCTATAATTCAGTGGTGTCCCAAATTTTCTGTTCAAGGAGATTATGGGGCCAAAGAGAAAAGGGATTGACAATGCATAGTGTTCCTAAGGAAAGTCAATTAGAGAGAAAACATTCTCTCAGGCTTTCACAGCGAGCAAATTGGTCAAGCAATGGCCATGACTCATCCAGATGGCTGACACTGACAACAATCCTACAAAGCACTGTACATAGTTTCAAAGTACATTCTGAGGGGATTTGACTGATCTTGGGAGGTACAAAAGTTCCATGTTTTATTATACAGGTCTTGCTTTAACTTGCCCTTAACCACCAAGCAGAAAACTATAATCATGAGGCATAAGATGTAAAATGTAGATTAGAATGCTTAGCTGTAAAAAGACTTAAACCAGTGGTTCTCAACTTTTCTAATGCCATGATCCCGAAATACAGTTCCTCATGTTGCGGTGACCCCAACCCAAAAAATAATTTTGGTGCCTACTTCAATACTGTAATTTTGCTACAGTTATGATTCAGAATGGCTTTAGGCAACCCTTGTGTTTTGGTCATTCGAACCCTGCCGGGGCCACGACCCACAGGTTCAGAATTGCTGGCTTAAATCAACAGCTCCCAACATTGCCCGTTTTGCCAATAACCCACTGCAATTATGGAACATTGGATTATGTGTACAACTAATTTCTCTTCGTTCGGTGAGAATAAATTTTTTGAACCAGTAATGATTAGAAAAATTATCATGTCTACACCCTGTGCACTGTATAACTACTAGGACAACAACATACATTGTATCAAATACTGGAAATGTACTACTAACATGCTTTGAAATGTCACATTGCTTTTATTAAATGCAATTAAAAAATTGCAAAAAAAGAATACCTCAGAGCCTCATATTCCAGAATGGCAGCAGCAGCAAAACCAGGTGCCAAAATGGCCCTGACATATAGAATTTATTCTTTAGAACCAGGATAAGATTGTTCATCAGTCCAGGCCTTTGAACCTTGCAACCAAGAGAGAAGGAAGCCTGATTAATTCTCCAGCTGTCAGGAGACCTTGGTATCATCCACATGGCATAGGCTTTAGGTGCACTGAGAATGCAGAAGTTGTGAGGTTAAGTAGGCTTCCACCTCAATTTCAGAAGAAGACATTGGAGCCAGGCAGTATGCCCTGAGAGGGCAATGTGTGAAGCACTGATTGAGAAGCTAGTTCAGTGGAAACCTCAGAAGTTTGGAAAAGCCAGAAATATGAATCATCTAAGGGAAACCAGAAAGAGGTAGTAAAGCCAGTCTAAGAGAAGCCATGGTAGCTACCACCAAGAGCGCCTTTGGGGTGGAGCCATGTAAGGCCTTGGGAGCTTAAAACTCAGAGCAGATGGCTTTTGGAAGTTCCAGTTTTAACTATGGAATTTAATGTTTACCCTACTGGATTTTGGACTTTCCTTGTTATCAGTGATTTGTATTTCCCTGTTGTTTCTAACTTTTCGAATGGTAATCTTTGTCTTGTGTCTTTGAATGTTGGATATTTTGTACAGGAGCTCACAGTTAAGAGTTTTCCTTTGATCTTGGAGGAGACTTGGAACTTGGACTTTTCAGTGATGCTAAAACTGTAAGACTTTGTCAACTGCTAGAGATGGACTAAAATGTCGTTTGCAAAAAGGAACGTGCATGAGACTTTGGGAGTCCAGAGGCAGAATGTTATGGTTTATGTCTATTTGTCCCCCCAAAGCCTCATGTAGTCATGGGGCAGGGATTTCTAGAGTTTGAGATTAACTCATGATCCACTGAGATTATGGGTAATTCACAGATGAGATTATGGGTCTGAATACTGATGGGAGTATCATTGTGGCCAGAGGTGGATATCCTGAAGCAGAGAGCCTGAATGTAATATAAGACACTCTCTCTATTGTTGCCATTGTTGCTGTTTTGCTGCCATGAACTGAGGGCCTCTGTCATATGCCTCTCTGCATTGGATCCAGCTGAGTGTAGACTGAAACCTCCAGTAATTGTGAGCTAGATAAATCTTTCCTTCCTTCATTTTGCATGTCAGGTATTAGTCTCAGCAATGAGAGAAGAGTAATTGAGACGATCTGTAATCTGAGCAAGTACATACAAGATAACAGTAAGTAATGTATTAGCCATTGTTACTCTCCTACCTTCTTGTTTTAAAATTTTGTATCATTGCATTTACTGTCTTTTCTCTTTAAAGAAAAAAATTCTAAGTACAGAGCACAAGAGTGATTAACACCCAATGCCACTTATGAAATAAAGTGAAAGGCTGTATGCTAATAAATCTCTTTCAATAAATTTTACCAGTCAATAAAATAATTAAAAGAAATATAACTCGTAAAACAAAGTCATTAGTAAGTATAAGGCAGAATAAGATAAAAGAGAATTTCAATGAATACTCAAAGAATTTCTATTTCTAGAAATTATCTGATTGCACGGTTCAAGACACAATTTCATTTATTTTTCGATCTGAATGATATGCTATAAGATGTAGTCTCTATTAATGAGACCCAAAATTACTCTGACAAAATCAAAGTGATTTGAAAAGTCCAGATAAAACTCAACAGAGCATGCATAAAGGTGAAAAGTAAAGAGAAACAGATCTATTGTGGGATGGTGTAGGAATTTGAAACCCAGTGATAGAGTATGTTCACTAATAGAACCAATAAAAGGTATTTTTTACCATAGAAGAGGAAATATACCAAGGCTGAAGCATGGTAACAACATAAGCTAACCTGTGCAAAGTTACTTTGATACCAGCTGTGCAGATGTTGCATGTAAATGTACTTCAAAATGTGTAGATAATTCTCTTTTGGAATAAAAACAAAAGAAGTCAAATTTAGCAAATGCGAGCTAAAGCAACATCACTTTGATCTGGTTTGTATTTGTACCTTAAATGTGGTGACTGGTAGAATCCATCCAAATCCCACAAAGACAGACAGATTTTTCTGGCAAAAAGAAGTACAGGAGATGCAATTGGGCTCACTACCTGAATCTCAGCACATGAACATGTTTCAAAAATATGTGGTTGGATTGGAATTTTATTTACAGAATTACAGATTGGGTTATTTGGCCTAGTTTTCATGCAAAAGTCTATCAGTAGAATCTATAACAATTTTATTTAAAGAATGCAAGACATAACCAGGACATGAAGAAATGTAACTCAAGCTCCAAGAAACATAACTGATCTGAGGACCTTTTTCTTAACCCTAGGCATGTCTGTTAATTTTACCAGAGGTTAAAAGGAATAAGTTGCAGCCTGAGAAGAGCAGTGTTTAAACTACAGAAAATAAGATGAAGTCTGAAAAGCTTCTTCAGTAAAAGATTCATAAAGATGAATATGTGTCTAGCAAAGTGTGATATCCTGAATTTGATACATGGATAACCCTGGGGTCCACTATATGGTTTTAGCAATGTGTTTAATCTGTCAGTTAATACATAGAGAAAAATGAATGGAAAAATAGGTACACAGAGAAGTTTGAACTTTGAAAATATAACACATAAATTACACACTAGGCAGTATGTTTCAGTGCTGCATATTTTGTAGTCATAATATTGAACTTGATTTTTGTATGCTCAGTAAACAGTATTTTAAAGGAAGATCTATACCATAGCTGTAAATATGAACTAGCTTTTAAAGATTTAATATCCAAATGAAATATATTTAATTAACATTTGATACTATTTTTTTTTTGTCTTTTTGAGACAGGGTCTCGCTATGCAGTTCAGGCTGGCCTTGAGCTCAGTTTTGTAGCCCAGGCTGGTTTCGAACTCGCGCCAATCCTCCTGCCTCAGCCTCCCAAGTGCTGGGATTACAGGCGTGAGCTACCACACCCGGCAACATTTGATACTATTATATATTCAAAGGATACCATTTGGATATTTGGGGTTACATAAAATGCTATAAAACTCAAAAGAAGATTTTCTAACAATTACTTCATCCTTGTTTCAATCTTAAAAATATGTTAGTTTAAATATTTATTCTTAATTTGTATTAAAAAATACATAATCTTGTACAGTATATTAATAATACCCATTTTAGAGAAATTGACCTATAACATGATATGAGAGAATATATATTTTATCTGAATAAATACAACTACACACAAGTACACATACACACACACACACATACACACTTAAGATTATAGACTTACTGAGCAGATGACTTGCCTTGGAGAAAATTGGATCCTAGGATACATTGCTGAATTTATTTTAGATTCAAATAGCCTTTAGTATGCACAAATCATTAAAGCACAGACCTTGGTCTGAAGAAGATTTCCTTCAATATTTTATAGGAAGGATTTTGATCTATGATTTATCAGTCAACTGACAGCACTAAGGGCAGAGATTTTTTTTTTTTCATTAAGAATCAATTCTTGTGGTAGCTAGATTTTTATTTCCATTCTCATTCTGTCTATTGAAATAAATCTGCTTTGGGATGTGTCTGTCAACTTGAGTGACCAGGTATATACGTTATATAGAAAGTAGGAATGTTTGAGGTCTGAGAAATACTGCCATATTTCAAAATTCATACAAAATGAATGAATAAATGTACAATATAGTAAGCATTTTTTATGTTTTATAAGATGCCTTGGATTTGGAGAAATATTAAAGAAGGATGCATTTTATAAAGGTCACAGTAAGATTTTATTTCCATATATATCTTGTAATCCCATATGCAGATTAGGAAATTTAATAAACAAATGCAATTATACATTTCTGGAAGATCTGTACCTCTTGTCTTTAAAATATCTTTAGTGTCATTTAATTCATTATATTTTGTGATTTACTGCATGCTGTGCTAGTTAGAATATTTTGCATTTCTCAGCAATGTGTGACTGAATTTCAAGTAAATTTTTCAGTCAGTTTTCACTAACTTGAACAGTATATATTATGGGAAAAACTATCTAATTGTATAAGATAGATCATCTTACTATTTATTTCTGCAAACAAGACTTACAACAAAAATTTGACAGCAACAGAAAGCTGGATGGAAGTTACTAGAAGTCAGGTGAATATCACATGTTTTGGGAATGATTTTATTGCAGTATTATTATCTTTTGTTTTCAAGAAATAATGCATTTTAGGCACTTTTTAACCTTTCTAGCTTCTTCCCTGAAAAGCAACAGGAAGTTCTATTATAATCACAAATTGAAATCAAAGCGAAGCTGTACCACTGATGTGTGAAGAAATTGCAAATATCAGTTTTTCCTGGTTTCTTAATATTACCTTTAAAAAGTATTTGAACATCATTTCATTGTATTATACAAGACTGTATCGAGGAAATACATAACAAATATTTCAATTATGTATACTTCTTCAAATTAGGAAGCGTCTCAACATAGACCATGTTGCAGAAATACATTTTTAAGATAATGCTCCTAGGTTGTTTGTCCTCTTCCCTCCACCAAGATTTTTTAAAAAATCTTTGCTTTTCTCTTTGACTAGGGCCTCAATACAGACTTTTGCAATGAAATATGAGCTACCCAGAGGTGCATATTTTATCATTTTAATATTATGATTATCAACTAGCTTGTATAGATTTATTCAGTTGCTTTAATCAATCTCTACTCCCACTCCAGGTAGCTTCTTTTCCAGGTATATAGGTCCCAACGCAGGGCATACTATATTACCACATTACCTTCTTTCTACAAGGTGAAAACAGAAAGTCCTGTGTTGTTTCCTAAAACTTTAAATTACTGTCTGATGTATTTTTTCTATTATTGCTGGGATAAAATAGCCAACAGCTAAAATTAAGGAAGGACAGCTTTATTCAGGTCACAATCAGTGGAGGTTTCACTCCATAGTCAGCTGGCTCTGAGGCCGACTGGCACACAGAACAGGGCTACAGTTAGTAGCATCAGAAAACAGGAAGAGCAAATGGGAGGAGTAAAGCCAGCAAGGGCAACAGAGAGCAAGTCTGTCTCCCTTACGCTGCAGTCACGCTATCCCTTCCAGGCTGTGTGTAGCACTCACACCCATAAACCCACCGGTACTTACTTCAGTAATCCCAGCTACACTGACACCCATAATCCTAGCACTGGATCAGGCATTAATCACAAACTCTAGAAATCCACTCCGTAACTGTATGGAGCCTTGTGAGGACAGCTAGACACACACCATAATACTTAGCACTTTGTTCAAATTCCCATGTTGCTGATTATATGAGGAACATATTGTTGTATAAGTTTATAATAGATAAGAGAAAAAAATTAATATGTAACGTATGTGAATGGATGGCCCATTGTTTCCCCCAGGACATATTGGCAGCTCCAAGTTGAGAAAAATATCATCAAAGTAATCCTAAGGTAGAGACAGAATGAAGTGTTAGGAGAAGTTAGTATTTAAAATTTTGTGTATATTTTCAGTCTCCAGATAGAATTATTTTTGGGTAATCATTGGAGATTGGATCAACTGAGGTGATCTATTTTTTAAAATAATAATGAAGGCCGGGAGTGGTGGCGCATGCCTGTAATCCCAGCACTTGAGAGGCTGAGGCAGGAGGATTGGTGAGAGTTCGAGACCAGCCTGGGCTACAAAACTGAGCTCAAGGCCAGCCTGAACTGCATAGCGAGACCCTGTCTCAAAAAGACAAAAAAAGAAAAATAATAATAATGAAAAGAACAATGAGAAAAAGAGGATAAGCTGCACAAAATATAGGATGATTTGTTGATGCTCAGTTAATCAAGAACTCATCTGACTTACATTCCTATATGTAGTAAACTAAACTGATCTGCTGCTGAAAATATGTAATATAATCATTGTTAAATTTATTTATTTATTTATTTTTTATTTATTTATTTATTTATTTATTTATTTATTTTTGTCTTTTTGAGACAGGGTCTCGCTATGCAGTTCAGGCTGGCCTTGAGCTCACTTTTGTAGCCCAGGCTGATCTCAAACTCACACCAATCCTCCTGCCTCAGCCTCCCAAGTGCTGGGATTACAGGCGTGTGCACCATGCCTGGCAACCATTGTTAAATTTAAACAATAAAAAATTGAAACTCAAAAAAAAAAAAAAAAAAAAAGAACTCATTTGAAAGGGACTCTTAATGTGACTTGTTATTTAATTTAGGTATTTTAAATGTATTGATATGGAATGATCTGTAAGGTAAACGGTTTCTGTTGTGAATTAAACCACGTCTTCTACCAAAAAAATTTACTCACAGGATGGGTTGTTTGTTTGTGTCGGTGAGGGAAATATTCCTGTATACTGGGATGTATCTTGAGAGGTAAGGTATGAGACAGCTGTGGATTAAGTGTGTATGCCCCTCAAAATGTTGGAATTTCATTATGAATACTAGATCATTAGCAAGTGAGTTACTTTGTAACAGCAGAAGCCTTCTGGATAGGATTAATACTCTTGTAAACAAAGATGCAGTGATCTGCCTTCCCCCTTTCAGTCTGCAGGGACATGGTGAGCAGATGCTGTCTATGAACCATAAAATGTGTCCGCATTCCTTCCAGAAATTGTTCATTCTACCAGAATGACTGTGCTACAAAATTTGTTGTATCATTAAGGAGCAATTCTTTCAATCATCTAATGGTTCAAACATTTCATGGCCTTCAAAGGAAAAGCTAAATAGCTTTATACCCTGATCGTCTGCTATGGCTTACTTGACTTCCCAAAAATTTTTGCCCAAGTTGAATTGCTAATGAAACAGTATAGAGTATTTGTACTTTCAAGGAATCCTCAACTAAAAAGGACTCTGCTCTATTGCAGAAGTGAGTTGGTTGTAAGAATAGTAGGTTCCTGGTGAAAGGATGCTTTGCTCTTCTCTCTTTTTTATAATATTCTTTTATTTTGAAGAGTAAATATAAGATCAAGAAAAAAAAGGCAAAGACAGAAACAAGGTAACATATAACACTACAGACGTTACAATTTTTCAGATCTAGAATAGCTGATGAACACTGATGCATATCTTATCTATTTTTATCATCAAATCTGTTGCTCAGATTAACAGATATAGTTAGGAAGACCAGTCATAAGATCGAATATTATCACATGCTTTCTTTTAAATTTGTATTCATTTCAATGAGACAAAAAGATAAAATAACAATGAAACAGTTTCAAACCAAGATGGTAGGATGGTTATAATAGTTAACACAATGCATATTGTTGTCTTCACCATAGTTGTTTAGAGGACAAGATGCAGATTTGATATTGTATCTAAACAATGTTAATACAAATTTTTATTCTCAATAAACTAAGACAAAGTACTTGTATATCTATCCTGTTTTTTTTGTGTGTATATATATATATTGTTTTCTTTTTAAAATGTTTAATGCTAGAAGAAAATATCATACCATGTCTTATAAATAGATTGTAAGTCAGAGATACAGTATGAATCATAAAACAGAGTAATTAAATAATATACAGAAAATTAATTAAACGTTAATTAATTAAAATTAAATTAAATATTTCAAAACAATATTCCAAAATTCAAATCAAATCATGAGCCCAACTTATAGGCCAGAATGTTGTGTATAACATGTACAAATCTGTAATCAATTCAGAGTACTCGATAGCATTGGAATAGGTCGATACATACAAGATATCAACTAAGAAAAATTTTCCATGGCACTAAAGAATTACTAAGAATAAAAAATAACAGAAATACTGGAATGCCAAATATATGACCAGAACTTTTAACAGTTTGGGGATAGGATATCATACAAAGTTCTTATAAGTCACACCTGGCCACCAGTAAGCACAATGGGCACTGTCCTCATCCATGTCCACGACATATTGCTTGTGATTGAGGTTTTAAGGTCCTATATAGCACTTTGAATCTGCTTCATACATTCTATTACTTTCCTATATTGCCATTCAAGGATTCCAGCGTTTTTCTCTTCTCCTCTATTATTTTTATCAGTGTCTTCTTCAGAAGCCCTTACTACTTCTTTCATTATGATCATCATTTCTTTTTTACTTCAGAAATTATTTATGATCTGATTTCTTCTGTACATTACTGCAGTTGTTTCTTTACTTTGGATGCTGTTATCTGAGAGATTTCAAATTTTGATTATCAATTTCATCTACACTGTTATCTCCTCTATTTGTTCTGAGAGAGCTGTGGCCATGAGAGCACATTTTGTTCCTTCTCTTTGTCATTTGTATAGCCCTGCCTTATGACCTTTGATGTAGAGCTTTGGTAGAGGTCTTACCTCAGCACCAGATCTGGATTGACCACGTTCAAACACGACCAGGTGAGTGTGGCTTGGGTCTGGCTGCTGAGCTCCTCTTTTTCCTCCTGCAGCCCTTGGAGGCAAACCCACCGTGCCACTCTGGCAAGATTTTCTACTCCTGGATCATCTGGGAGGGTCTTGACTCTAGTCTGTCTGCAGGGAGTCTATGGTAGTTTTTCACACTGGGCCTGTCTGATGGATGAAGTTCCATTCACATGCCAGGCATTGTTGCTGTTTAGAATGAGTTTGTAGTGGGCTCTGAGTGGTCTTACTCATATTCTGGCCTGGTTGCTGGATCATATACCAGATGCTTTCAAGAAATCTTAAATTTTTGTTCTTGTCTCTCATTTTCTTTTTTTTTTTTACCTTTTAAAACATTTATCTTAAGCAGAGTATAGGAATAATTGCTATGACATTAGAAACAGTACGCGTTTAGAGGACCAAAATGATAGATGTTTCAGGCATGATTTTAGTATTACACATTGTTGTTCTCAACGTAATTGTTCAGTTACATTCTCTTTCCTTCTCTCTGTCTCATTTGCTTGCTTAACCTTCTAACTTCCAGCAAGAGATGGTGCAGCAAAAAGCCCTGGCCAGATGTTGGCTCCATGCTTTCAGAATTCCCAGAATCCAGAGCCACAAGCCAAATAAATTTCTACTGATTAAACAATACCTATTTGCAGCTATTCTTTTACAGCAGTGGAAAATGATCTAAGACATCCTTTCTATACATAATTTTAATCTTTTTGAGACCTACCTTCTCAATGTACGTGTAAGTTATATTACTATTTGCAAAGTAGACCATCATTTGCTTTTGGTTTTTTTTACTGCTTATCCTTGTGACTGGACTGTATCTGTTTGCCTTGTTTCTTTTAATATTCTGTTACATATTATTCATCAGACCTTATCCTCTGGAAGCAATCAAATATACCCTGTTCAGTTGTATTGTGTGGCATATAGTAATGTGAATTATTTCTTTGTGAATGATATTTTGTAAATTAGTTTATATCTATCTTTCCAAGTTTCCTGTGGAGAAGGAAGGCTTTTCAGTCTTTACTGTTTGCTCAGAAATTATCTAACTATATAAGAAATAGATATGAATATTGTCATAGCACCAGGGAAAGAAAGGGGATGGGAAAAGAAAGTAATAATCACAGATGTGTTTAAAAGTTGTTCTAAGAATAATGGGAAAAGAAACAGAAGAAATGAGTTAAGTCTTGAGGTGTTGAATTCCACATCATGTGTCATGAGAACTCAGACAAATACTGCATAATTCTACGACCTTAATATTTTCAGTCTAGGAAAAGAAATGGCAGCAGGTGCTCATGATCCTACCGTAGGTCTAGTGATGGTCATAATTCACTATATTCACATATAAGCCTCATGTCTTTAAAATACAAAATATATTTTATTATTTGAAAATATAGCACAAGCAAAATTTAAACAACTAATGCAAATAGCTAATGTGAACAGCTAATGCAAATACTTAATACATATATCTTTCAATAAACATTCACTTAATTTTATGGTGGTAAGTACAGTTAAGGTGAGATTTGCATTCTAAATAAATTATAAACTTTGTATAACAATACTGATTATTATAGGTTCAATACTGTCTAGTAGATCTCCAGCAAACTTTAGTACTACTTAACTGAAACTTTATGCTAATTGATTAGTAACTGATCATTTCCCCCTCTTCCAGTCTCTAGATATCATCATTTCACCCTTTGATTCCATGAATTGAATACCTTTTATAACGAACATCATGCAGTGTTTGGCTTTTGGTGAATGACTTATTTCACTTAACCTAATGGGTTTAACATTTATCCAGACTGTTATATATTAAAACAGCTGAATATATCTCATGTTCTGTACTTAAATTTACATCCAAATTATATCAGCAGTGTAACTTCATTTTAGCAACATTCTCTTGTCAATGAGATTATTATGTGGCTTGAAAGATATTCTACAGAGCACTGTTGCCAATTTCACTTATACATAGGGTTTCATCAATACTTAATTGGGTTCCTTTTACCATCTCCTGATTATAGTTTGGTTGATACTTGCTGTATATATCCAAAGGTAATAGCACATATATTTGTATAACTTCAAGATTTACTCAGGCATGCTGAATTAACAAATCAGCCCAAAATATCAGTGACCTACAACTACAAATATGCATTTTTCTCCTGTCAGGTCAAGTTGTTGACAGCTTTGTCTTTGAGCCATTTTTCTTCACTTGAGAAAGAAGGGGAATTACTTCATATTGTGACATGCTGTCTTCTGGAAGATTAAAAATGAAAAATAAGACAATGCAGTTGTTCAAAACCTACAATGGCTCTTAGAGTTTCTGCTCAGAAGTGACAGACTGTCACGCCATTCACCAAGGAAAATCACAAAGCCATGTCAGTGGTGTGGATGACTGTAGGCTCCCTAGTTGTTCTGAAGAAAAATAGAGTAGATCCATTGCAAACGAATGAAAGCTGATGTCCTGAAAAGAAATGCAATAGAAGATAAGTGGAAACGAATGTGTGTGATAACAAAAATGTTCTTCTAACTATTTTTGTATGATCTGCTGGGCAAACTCTCACTAATTTGCTAATTGGCTGTTCTCAGAATATGTCCCATAGCTTAGAGGAGAAGCTCTGGGATTTTCCTGTGCCTTCTTCATTCCATCCAACTGTATGACCTAAGACTTTCTGCCAGGGTGCCCAGTTCCTCTTAGTTACTTTAGCCTGGAAAAATATCATGAATGAAAATTTCCTTAGTGTTTTAGTCCTTTGAGTGAAAATTTATGCCCCCATTTTATTCCTAAGGATATAATGATGCTTGTCATGTAATGTCTATCACACGTTTATCAGCTGTCTTCATGAAGCTCAATCTATTTTTACTTCCCTTGTTGGTATCTTTCTCCCTTGTGTCAACAACTCATGTGGAATAAAAATACTACTCCAACATGTAATCAAACCACTGCAATGCCCCTTTTGCAATCTCCTATTCCTTACCCTTATTAAATGTGCATATGTGTCTTCAATCTTTGGGACTAAAGACAATTTTTTGTTTGTTTGTTTAGGTTAGGACTATTTCAATTTGACATTAGTAGTTGTATCTTTTCTATTCTTCCCCTGACACTTTCTACAGATGTACAGATGTATTGTTCCTACTTGTCCTTGCTCAAGTGACGAATACCACCTAAAAGACTGACATGTACTTAACATAATGAAAAGGATAGTGCTAAAATTTCATCCTCTGTGAAGTAAGGTGGTTAAAAAAAAGTCATACTTTAATAATTTATCATTTCTGAATATATTTGTTTTAATTTACTGAATTCATGTTAATCTTAGAAAGGGCTGTCATTTTCATTATGTAAAGTGTAACTTGAGCTGACAGTTCCTGTACAGAAATATTGTCAGAGGTGGATCCACTAAGTATGGAGGACATAGAAATGTACACCACCTCAGAGCACAACTCTCTCTCTTCATTAAACTCGCTCTTTGTCTTCCTCCAATTTTTCACCACCAACCTACTTGAAAGAGATTCAGTATTTTCACTTCATCAGCTCCCACTCATATTTTAAATTATTAACATCTAGTTTCACATACTGCGCTTGGGACTCTCATCAATAATTATCTAAGATTTGGTTGATGAATTGGAAGGCATGGCTTATTTTATCTGACATCTACTGGTTTAGCTGAAGTTATCCTCACACCTATGCTATTACCTCTACTGTTTTCTAGCAGATACAATTTCTGCCTCGGAACACATCTGTGTACGCATCGAGCTAGCCCCATGAACGAAGACGGAATGTACTACTTCCTTTCACAGTCTACCTTCCTATGTTTTCTGTCACTGTAAATAGCATAACCATCTGATTAGTTTGTAAAATTAGACGTTCTACAGTGAATTCCAACGTTTCTTATTCTAACTAAAGGCTGGTTATCAGCACAGGTAGAGTTTACATGTTCTTTTTAATGTTGTCTTCTTTCTATTACCACCTGAGTGTTAATTTTCATCATTATTCATTTAGAATTTTAAATTGCCTCCTTGACATTAGCATCTTCCCACTGAGCCATTCAAATTTGCTATGTTAAGAAGCAACTGCCTCAGCTTTAAAAAGCCAAATCCTCATTCCCACAAAATAAAATTTAAACTCCTTACATTAGTATATTATACGTTTCAATATGACTCCTGCTTGTTTTCCACTTAACAATTGCTTGCAAATATTCTAGTTATCTGCTCCACTGAATTGCAACGTGACTGTCTTCCTTTATCTCTTTTCACCTTTTATTCTTTGCTTTTCACAACACTGAATCCACTTCTTTTACCAAATGTTTCTGTCATCCAATTTAAATATCTGCTCATTAGATGAACTCTATCATAATCCTACTAGGAAACAGAACTACTCAACACACCTTCCTTCCCAGCACTGTGTCCCTAGCTCTCTTGCCTTGGGTCAAGAGTGCTGAAGTAGGTATTTCCCTAGGCTAACTTAAATTATAAGTTCTTTAATGATCTAGGAAATCATGATTCACATTTGCTTCTTCCTCTCCAAGCACTTTAAATAAATTGATTTAAAATCCTTCCTGGCTACATATAGCCTTTCAAGCAATGCCTGAACCCAAATCCTCAATTTTCTATCTCATACTCCAACCAAACATACTTCATAGTCCTGGTAACTCAAAATACTTCTAAAAATAGTTTTAAATTTCGTGTACTTTTATTGAACTTTATATGTTTGCGGATACATAATGATTCCATTTGTGAGTGCATCTTAGTCTTTCCTCATCCCTTGCCTCTCCCATTCTTCCCAGTCCTCTCCAAATCTTTTCCCACTCCTGCTCACGAAATGCTCTATTTCCATTTCTCCAGTTCCTTTTTTCTCTCATTTTATCTCTGCTACCTCCACCCCTTATTCCACTCCCATTTGAAAAATATCCCCCCACTTTCTATTATCTTCCTTTTTATTTTGCTTTTCATTTATACTTTGGGTGTGTCATACCAAATAATTTCTCATTTTAGCATCAAAGTATGTTCAAGTTACTTTCAAATTGCAGTTCCTCCTTGTAATACCACGTAATCTCTTAAAACTCTCACAGCCAGAGGCCACAATTAGCTGGTTAGATTGCAGATATATTCCATGCAGGGTAGTTGGAGTCAAACTGCACTAGCTGGGAAATATTCAGATTAGCAAACTTGCCCCTATTTCACTAGTCGTGTCCTTCCTGAAATGACTGTTCTTCATATTATGTATCAATCATAAGTTCTACAGAATTGCTTTAAGTAGTTCTTCATGACTGATGAAAGCCATGTGTTAAATCTTCAAGAATTTTTAAGTTGTTAAACACATTTTAAAATTCCATTTTATGCGATTATATTAAAATTTTCTTTTTTAAAAACATCATTTATTTATGTTATGACCAGCTCAGCCTGCCCTGGGCATGGGGCTAGTGCATCATGTGGTGCCAGGGATCGAACTGTGGTTCCTGCAGTTGCCTAAGCTTGCTTAAGCAAGTGCATTAGACTGTTGAGCTATCTCACCGACCCCAGACTAAAGTTTTCCTATCGCTTAGCTCTTTGAGTATTTTTATGCTTTTAAAGATTTTTATGTCTGTTGGGGATATTATTTAGTATACATCTCACTGTATTATTACATTCAATAACATCACACTGCTGTCAGCCATAATTAGAATATTTAAGCCATGGAAATCAGAGAGCTGTGTAAATCAGACCTTGAGAACTTATTTAGTGATCTGAATCTTAAAAGGTGATGTAGAAAGTATTAATATTCTAGCTAACATATAAATTTGTGATATCAAGAAATATAATGTTAAAGTTAAAGTGTAAAAAATAAAAGTCCCTATGAAAAAGATATTTCCCAGCCTAATTTGATAAAGATAATTTTTGTCTGATTATTGCCGTCATGAGACCCTAGATATCACCAGCAGGTACATGAATCCACCTCACACACTCTTCAGAAAAGAGAGCAGCCTTAGGATACCTGCAGATGCCTTGAAACAGCTTATATGAGATATCTATTTATCACAACTTTTCACTAGCAAAATGTGTCTCTTATATTAGATTAACAATATAAAATGAGTGTGGTGGCATACTCCTCTTATACCAGAACTCAGGTGGGTGAGGCAAGAGGATCATTGCAAGTTCAAGACCAACTTGAGCTGCAAAGTGAGCACAAAGCCAGGCTGAACTGTATAGCAACACCCTGCTTCAAAAAGACAAAAAAAAAAAATCCATAAGAACATAGTAAGCTTCCTCAAAGGTTACTAGTAAGCTCTTATTTTGTTACACTTCTTATTATCTGTACTGAAGTGTCAAAATATTTAATTTCATTCATTCCTGAAAACATGACCATTATAAAATCTGTACTATCATGGATGACAAGTAAAACCAAATGTGATATGAAATTTAAGACCACTATGATATGGTCATGTTCATTTCCTATCAATTATGACAAAATCTGAACGAAAATTTTCACAAAGAAATGATCACAACAGCAGTTTTTAAAATTGACATCAAAATGTTTCTTACTCACCAATGTTCATGATGAATATCACAAGAAAAGTACAGAAACATCTTACTGTGGCTTATGTTATGCATCAGAAATAGTGTTTTAATGAACTAAGATATTCCATGCATGAGAACATCAAAAGAAGTAAAAGTACAAAGCCTAGGAATTTATTGATGTGAAGGAATGCATACAAATTAAGTTTATATAATCTTAATTATACCGGAAAAAAATAAACTGTAATGTTAAATAACTCACTAATTTAAAATATTAGCAAGCAAGTTATTTTTTAAAAATATTGATACATGTGTACAGTATGTAATAAATACATTCATCATCTATGTAACGTATCTTAATTATTTTTTCTTTGCACATTCCTTCCCTCCTTGCCTCTATCCTCTCCCTCTTGGTTGCCTTCCTATTTGCAAAAGATTTCCCTACTTATCTGTGTTTTATACTTGTCATAGGCAGGATCAGAGCACTATTAATGTTCACATAAAACATAATTTATCATTTAAAATAATGAGATATAAAAATAAAACATATTCAAGCAGAAGTTTTTAGAAGGCTTAACTTGATAACAGTTCCCAATATACTGCATGTGGCAATATGCAAACTCTGCTTTTAAAATAAATCTTGAGCATATTGAAATGTAGTAAGTTTGCCCTAACAGAGTATAGTATTAGATCAGATGCCTGTTTTTCTAATAAACACTTATATGTTGTCAGGTATCTTGTGAAATACCACACTTGTGAGCAAAAAGGCATATCCATCAAATGAATGGTTGATATCTTTAATGAATGCAGTGATAGTTACTGTCTAGTAAAATTATAACCCAACTGTTATTTTACAATTTCAGGAAGTAATGCAGCTCATAATAGCTGTAATTTACATGCAAACAGGCATGACTGTGTTATTTTACTACCAACTATAGTCTTACACATATTTTCAAGTCGCTGTCTACATCTGAAGATACAGTTAATACAAAAGCTTGAAAACACAAACTAGCTCTCCACATGAAAATATGCTATCAAAAATTCAGTTTCTTTGGAAAAATTTAGTAAATATTTATTAGATTCATGATTTAAAAAATTACAGTCAGGAGCGTACAGGATAGCTGCTGTCATGGACTTAAGAATTTGTCTTAAAAAATAAAAGGAAAAAGAGTCACAAGACGTACTATTTAATTAGTTCTTAACCTTTCAAAACTTGTACTTTTATATTTTCTAGCTATTGGAGTAAAAACATGCATTCAATGAATAAGTAAGGTGTTATATATTTTGTATGGTACATATATGTATTGCCTAGAATTCTCTTCTAAATCAGATTATAATCAACTACTGGGCAAATTTGATGTTATAAATTTATATTTATAAATTTGATAAAAATTTATAAAATGTTTGACATTTACTTGTTAGCATAGAAGACCATATATATATATATATATATATATATATATATATATATATATATGGTATCTACTTGAAGAAACAGTGTGTGCATCCATGTTGCTCTATGAATAATATATTCTAATTTAGATCAAATGCTTTGTAAAAGTTAACCAAATTTATTTATAATGCAATTTTATTTTGCATTCATTAAAAGTACCAATGTCTTTAAGGTATTATTAGGTCCATCAGCAAAAAAGTAAAGTTATAATTTCATAATGCCAATAGTTAACTAATGAGATGCCTAAGAAAAACCACTGAGGCTAATTTTGATAGTAATGAAGTGTTCACATCTAGTTCATGAAATTGAGGCAAAACAATGGTATTTACATGAGTGTCTTAATTACTTTCCTCTTGTTGCTGGGACAAATACCCAACACCCAAAATGAATGAAGGAAATGTTTATTTAGCTCACAGCTACTGGAGGTTTTAGTCCGTAGTCGGCCGGCTCCAAGGCTGAGTAGCACATGGCAGGAAGCAGCAATGGCGACAGAGGCAACAGAATAACCAAGGGAGCAGAGAGCAACAGCATGAGTCTCTCTTTATATTACTTCAGGCTCTCTGCCTTAGCCTATCCACCTCAGGCCACACCTATAATTCCCAGCAGTACTAAAACCGATAATCTCATCAGTACTAAAACACATAATCCCAGTGACTCATGAGTCAAGTCTCAATCTATAGAAGATCCCTCCCCATGATTGCATGAGGTTTTGGGGAGACAAGTAGACATAAACCATAACAATGAGTATAAAAGTGAGAGAGATACTGCTTAGGCAATCATAGGGACTCCAGTGTTCTCTCCCAGGCACCCATGCTGCATGCATGGCTGAGCCCCAAGGTATGTTGAGTCTGGGTGTAGTGGCACATGCTGGTAATCCCAGCACTGGGGAGTTTGGAAACAGGAGGATATCTATGAGTCCAAGTTGTATAGCAAGACCCTGTATAAATACATAAGATAAAGGTCAAATAGACATAATATTTAAATGTGATTCAGTTTAAAATTAAATATTGAAGAAAATGTTATAAGTGCATGTGCAAATAAGGAAAATTTCTTCAAAATTTAAAGACTAAAATTATTGTAGGATTTGAAAATCTTTTCAAAGGACAATACAATAAAAGGCATAAGTATTGAAATATTAAAGACTAAACTCTTAGATCAGACATGGTTATCTATTTGCAATATCTCAAAGAATTGAAAAAGAAATTAAACAATCTTTAAATCCATACTTAATTATCTATTTGTAAAACACCAAAGGACCTGCATAAAAGCTATTATAGCTGATAAAATGAGTAAAGCATCCAGAACACAAGGTAAATACATAAAAGAGTAATTATTTCCATATACCCAAAATAAGAACTTGACAATTGAATTTTAATAGCATTACTAATACATTGGTCCATAATAATATATGTAAGGTCTATACTGCTAACTACAAGGAAATCCACATACATGTGGCAACAGAGTTTTTGGAGTTCACAAGGAAAAAAGAAATGGAATCAATAATTTTCTTGAAATTGCTTTGGGTATACACATAATTCATAAATACTAAAACATACCAATTAGTCAGTCAAATATATTGCAAGTTTAATTTTCAAAAGTTACAATATCACATATACTGGTTATCATAACTAAATTTAGTGAAGAAGATGACATTTAATACAAAAATTTGACAGTATTTATTTTCTTCTATTTTTTGTTTTAATAAGTTGGAAATGAAAAAATAAAGTATTTATAAATCACACATTTTTCTTTTTACTTTAATGCCGCTCTAAGCTTTGCTTTTGTTTATAATTTTCAATAACTTTTGAAACATTTAATCAAGTTATTCAATAGTACTGTTTCAAGCATTTTTACTCTGTTTGTTTGTTTGTTTGTTTTTCAGTACCTGGGATTGAACTTAGGCCCTTGTGCTTGCTGGAGAAGTGCTTATTTTACTCAAGTATTTTCACTCTTGAGATTGTTTTCAATTTAATTTTGGGGGGAAAATTGATAAGACACATGGAAGCCATCACTTTGATGTCAAGAAAGTAATTAATATATTAAATGGAGTCTCAAATCTGGTATAAAACAGATATGTTAATATTTTCAGTTCTACTTATATGTCATTAATGAATAAAATGGCACATATTCAAAGTGTATGATGCAGGATTTTTTTTATTTTTTAATGCAGGATTTTAATATACGCACATATCTTTAAATGATTCCTACAAAGTAATGAACACATACATCACCTCACAGATTATTGTCTCATTGTATTTTGTCTATGTGTAGTGAAAACATTTAACATCCACTTTGTTGGTGAATTTAATGCATAAAAGTAACAGTGTTGTTTACTGCTATTGGCATGTTATATATCAGATGTCCAGCACTTTTTCATCCTGTTTACCCAAAACTTGGTTCCCTTTTACTTACATCTCCTTGCTTCTTTGTCCCAAACCATGACAACAACCTTTGTAATCTACTTCTACTGATTCAACTTTTCTTTCTTTTTTTCCTTAATACAAAATAGCAATAGAAAAAAAAAAAAACATTAGAAATGGTACAAAATTTCACTAAGCAAAGTAGTAGGAATTCAACAGGTTTTGCTATACTGCATGATGTCATCTTCAAGTTAGTTGTTCAGGTTATCAGATAGTAATTCTATTCCTTGCTATTGTAAATATTGCTGCAATAAAGATGAATTACAGATGCTTTACAAAGCAGATTTTACTGACTTTGTATTTATGTCCAGCATTGTGACACTGGGTCTTTCTGCTAGAGTTCACGCATGATTTGAGTGTGGCTTTAAAGTGATCCTGTGTCGGCAGTTTGTACCCCACACTTTAACACATTATCATTCCTTTACATTTAAATATATCATCGCTCTTTCTGAAAGAACCCTTATTTGATCAATATAACTTAGCAACAAATATTTCTACCATAAACTCCACAAATATTTTAGGCCATATTGTACAGCTGACAATATTCTAGGGCACGGGGTTGCACTGTTAATCTTGGAAGACTACTAGGAAACCTCCACAGTGATATGACAAGGATTCTAAATGAAGGCCAGTGATCATTTTCTGAACATCAATCTTAAAGGATGTGATGGATTCATTGACTATCATCTTCATAGTAGCCATTAGTTGAACATACAAAATACACCAATATTCTGAACAGAGAGAGTAAGAAAACAAACGGATGGAATTGAAGTAGTGGGCGGTAAACAGCATCGCAAAATGCACCTACTCAGAAAGCCTGACAAGTACGTGGCAGAGTGCAGATTTTTATCATTAAAAGGTCTCAGGAACAGAAGGGCAGGATCAAGCTTGCATTTTGAAGACAATTTTATTTGTGAAGTGTTTGTATGCTACATAGCACGTGGATGTAGCTACGTCGGAAAGGCCAGCAGGGTGTGAGCAGTCTCTGCTGATATGGAAAGAAAGAAATAAATTGGTTTTGGTGACCATTAATTTCCGATTTTTCTGCCGAAAGTTCCTTTGACTATCTACTGCTCCTTCTCTTTCTTTTTTCTGCTTTGCTTTGGTTTGACTTCAGTAGTTTGCTGGATGTTTTTGAGTCAGGTTCCCTTAGAAGCAAAGGCTAAGATGAAATGGTACATGCAAAATGTACTTGGAGGAACCAGCTTGGAAGGCTAAGTGAAAAGAACTGAGACCAGAGAGGGCTTTCTGGAAAAATACAGACCTGGTACTTGTAGAAAGGGAATGGGCTCCACTTTCATTCTTAAGAGGTATCTCAGAGTAAAGTGTGCTCTAAGCATGTCTCAGCCAAGATGATAAGGATTCTCATAACTGAGACTGACAGAGTAGAGAACATGAACACTCTGTGATGATGACCCAGACTCACACCGCCACAACAATACTGGCTTAAAAAGACCAGGAAGACTGACTTGCAGTGAGCAGTGAAATAGCTGTGAATATGAGGCAGTTAGAAGCTGTGGTCTTACAGCTGCACTCTTGTAGTTAGGGCAGTCAGTGGCCCTCGTGGCCTACCTCCTTATGGCCCGCCTTCCATGCCACACCTGTCCATCTCGTAAGCACATCATTGACCTTTCCAGACATTGCCCAAAAGCCTCATGTCCATATATCTCATAGGAAAAGTCATAGGATTTATGCGAGGAACTATGTCCACATAACTGCAGTCAGTCTGTAAGTCGTTTTCTCCCTCCTTAATTATACATTCCTAGGAACCTTTCCCCGAGATATTTCCTTCCCATGAGCTCAGGAAAGACTTCTTGATGCTCTACCTGGTGGTCTGACTCTCAGTTTCATTATTAAAGAAAATGAACCCTTGTTACTCAGCCCTTTCTGGGTCTGGCCTGTCACAGTACTCCTTTACTGTACATGTGAACAAGTGGGTCCCAAAGGAGCCAAAGAGGTTTTCTGAGAGTCTCAGGAACTTGTTTCCCCAAGTAAAAAACTGCACAACCTCCTGTATTGATCAGGATTATCTTTCTAATATTGTTTTGGATTTTTTAAATGTATTTGGTACAAGGTCTCACTATGCAGCTCAGACTCATAGTGATCCTCCTGGTTTTAGCCTCCCCAGCCCTGAGATTACCGGCGTGTGCCACCACACCTGGTCTATCTTTGCTAATTATTGTGCAGCTACTCCTGTCTCTGAAGCATGAGATGGGAGAGAAACCAGAGGTGACATCAGATGATAACGTAGCTTTGCCATCTGTGAAAGGAGACTTGGAAGTGGTACTGGATAGGAGTTCCAGGCAGGCCAGTGGAATGAAGATCTGGAAAATCTCTTGATCCTGTTGCCTCTTACTGTGCAGGACTGACTTGGATGGGAATGGCCTGGGTTCAGTGCCCTGCAGCACTCAGTCAGTGGCTATGAGAGACCCAAAGAAAATGTTTCCTCAGCCAAAAGGCAGCAAATGCAACAGACTCAAAAGAAGAGCACCTGGGTCCTGGACAGTAACTATCCTTCCAATAGTAGATTCACCTAACACCTGAGTACTGCTGGAGTCCATATTCATCATATGTTTAGTGGTGTTGTTTTATACATATGCTGTATTCCTCTTTATACACTTCTTTCATTACATCTGATCCAATTGGAAGAGTTGCATCCTTTGTTAATTTTCATTTGTGTTTTCTAGTATTTACTATGACACCAGAAAAAATTGATAATAATCTCCTTAATAATTAATTATTTAGAACTAATAGAGCACTCAGAAGCACCTGTCTTTCTAGGATCCTTTTCTAAAGCATCATTTTCAGTATGGTTAGATTTTGACTGTTGGCTGTTGCTGAACTGTTAAACGTCTGTGAAATAATTTGCATGTTTGAATTGCAGGATTTACAACTTTGTTTTAAATGCATTTGGTACAGAGTCTCACTATGCCGATTGGACTTTTAGTGACTCAGCATGCCTGAGGGGTGGGTCCAGAGTAGCATGTGGTGCTGGGAATTGAACCCAAGGTCCCTGTGCTTGCCTAAGCAGGCACAGTCTGCTGAGCTATTTTGCCTGTACTTACAATATTTTATGTAGGATATTATCTTCATGCAAATTTTAGTCTTTAAAAATATAAATACAGCTTTCTTTATTATACAAAATATAAACACAATTTTGTCTTTTATGCACTCTCAATTATATGCAGATTTGCACTTAATTCTTCTCTAAGCATATGGATTTAGGAAGTTTTCTGTTGATTATGTTAACTCTAGTTTTATTTGTTTGAAGTTATCTTGCTACATATGTAAAAGAAGTAAAACAGTATATCTGCAAGGAGAATTAAATATTTTAATATGTAGAGATCATATTATTTTCTAACAATATTATAAATGTATCTATTTTTGTCAGCTTTTCCATTCTTCTAGTATGGTTATATTGGCAATAACTTTTCCCATATTAAGTTTTTAGTATGGAAATTATTCTCTCTCAAAACTATACAGACATTGTCTCTTGCCACTATATTTAACTGATATGAGGAAATTAGTTATCACTATTTGTTGTATCTTTATTCTTATTGTATTTAATATATTCTCTTTCTGTTAATGGTCAAATAATTTCCTGGTGAGAGGCTGGGGAGATAGCTCCATGGCACAAGTGCCAGTTTGGAAAGTGTAAGGTTGTGAGTTTGAACCCTGGTCCCTCAAAAATAGTAATAATAATGATAATAATAATAATAATAATAATAATAATAATAATAATTTCCTGATGAGATTGGTAGTGACAGGTTCATCATTAACTCTATTTGGTACAAAAATTCCTTCATTATTTTTGAGCTTAAAGTCTTAGACATTCTGGAAATACTTATGTACTTTAACTTCAAATGTCTGGCATTGGGGCTGGGGAGATAGCTCTGGGGCACAAATGTCTGCCTGGCAAGTGCAAGGTCATGAGTTCGAATCCCAGTCTGCAAAAAAAAAAAAGATAAAAGAAAAAAGAAAAAAAAACTTTACACCAAATGTCTTTCATTATTTTTATTTCCATCTTCTGAAGTTGATTTAATGTTGTACTTGTACTTTACTATAATTTCAATCTCATCTAACTTTCTACATTTTACAATGTTATTGGCTCTTCCACATACACTTTGGATGAGTTTAACTTTACTTTAAAGCAGTTCTCTCATCAAGTATGTCTAATGTGCACTGTAAAGTCATTCATTATACCTCTAACCTTTATACATATGAATATAATTTCATGACTACTTCTAGAAATTACATTTATTTTGATTTAAAAATCACTCGTTATTGCTGACAGTCTTTTTTCTTAGCCATATTTTATATATTTATTCATTTACAAACTAAAGCAAATATATATGTATTGTAGTTTCAACATTTTAAATCTTTCCAAATATTACTGTGGGATTCATTATATCTTTTTTGTTTTTTTTGATACGACCAGGGTTCAAATTCACGACCTTGCACTTGCCAGACAGGCACTTGTGCAGTGGAGCTATCTCCCCAGCCCCAGGATTTATTATTTCTGAAGACTATCATTTATTAGAACTAACTTATTTTTAAATGTGAGATCTTTTAAAAATTTTAACACAATCATATTGTTTTACTTTTAATATATTTGAGCCCTAAGTTGACAGTTCTATATTTCATGATTAATTTTTATTTTATTTCTTATTTTTCCTTGAATTTTCTCAGCTACAAGACACTTTAAAGATAACAATATCCTTTTTAGTTTGTAGATCAAGTAGCATTTTAAATATAGGTTCAAAATTCACTGATGGGTAGTTTAGATTTTTGAGATATTAGTTTTATAAGCCTGTTGCCCATAACAAAACCTACACAATTAATATCCCTATTTTTTCTAGTTTTAAGGCAGTTATTTTTATTTTCTTCATCAAATTTTCACTTTCTTTAGATGTACACCAGTGTGTCTAGAAATGAAGCGAGGATCTGAAAATATACTGCTGAGGTTGAAAAATGCTTCAGTCATTTGTAAAACATATGATTTCAGAAAGCTTATGAAGTCTCTCCTTCGATTTCTTTTTGTGTAGGTATTGTATAACTTTTCTTATTTTTAATTTTTATTTATATTAGTGCACCTTTGCACTACCTAAAGATTGCAACTATCCAGGGGAAGTGGAATATATACTTAATATATCTCAGTTACTGTCACTTCTCCTTCATCTCCAGTCCTCCCTACCTTTCCATCTCTTGTTCCCGGTCCCTTTCCAAGAGCTCTAGCTCCCCTTTTTCTTTATTTAGCATAAGGAAAACAAAGTTCAGCCCTCGACCGTAATTCAGGACTTTTGGATTCTGTTTTGTCTCTGTGACTTCCTCTACATTGTTGACAGCTAGACTATGGATTAAAATAAGTTTCAGCTTTTCATTATCTAGATAGATTGCTTTTTCTGTCCAGCTTTTTCCTTCCCTTCTTTCTTGCTTCCTTTTCATTCCTGCTTTCAGTTTTGGTGTTTATCTAGCCTAGTACATTAAATATACTTTTGTCCTGTATAGCAGTTATCAACAGTGACTTTCATTGCATAAAAACAATGTACTTAGAAGGTGATCTCAAACTTTTACTACTGGTTGTAGCTCCATTAGTATTTAGTTAATAAAATCATGATTGTCAAGACAATAACTTGTCTTACATTTAGTTCTATGATTAACTGAATAAATCTACTTCACCTACTAGACTATTAAATTATCAGGATAGATACTGTCACTTGAGACTTTTCTTCATTGTAAGGAAAATTCCGGTAACTTCCAGAAAATTGAAAGCTTGTTTGTCCAAGTCAACTATAAAATTATTCAGTATTACTTTCACTAGTAATTATTTCCCTTGATGCACTCAGAAGGACAAATCAATGTCAGTATGTTTCCATCATCTTGAACTCATTGACATCTTCAAATGAAGATTTTTCTGCTTTTTGGGCGTTAGTATTTTAGGTGATAGTAACTTCCATATTACACAAGATATAGCACCTGTCCTACAACCTTCTGATGTGTGACAGCTACATTTCCTTCTTAGTGTATCTTGGAACTTTTGAGTTATTCCTCATTCATTTGACTACTGATGATTATAACATTCAAGCAGATAAACTATGTCATTTATGGATTTTTAATCGCTAGATTTTTAATCACTAGAGATTTCTTTGCATTTCTAATCATTTTTTTTTAAGTCTTTATACCTGTAATGGCTAGTTTGATTGGTTTAAAAGTGTACTGAATGAGAATTCTGGGTGTGGTAAAGGACAAAGTGAGCCTGACCTTGGGAAATGTATCTGGCCCCTGGCCCCTTTCTCTCTGCTTCCTTTCATCTTTCTCTGCTCCCTGTTTGCCACAGGTGGGGCAGTCTTTCTGCAGCGTGCCCTTCACCACAATATAATTTCCATTGATGCGCTCAGCAGTACAAATCAATGGAAGTGTTTTCTTTTTCATTTTTACCTACTGATTATTATTTATGTATTTATTTATTTTTTTTTATTTTAAAGACTAAAAATAGCAGAAACAAAGAGAGAAAAACAGTTACAAGTAAGAGTATATACAGTACAGAATTTCAAAACCAGAAAAATTTAACAATGGTTATATTACATAGTTTCATCATTGGATCAGTTTAGATTAATAGATATAGGTACATAAGATGGGTCAAAACAATTAAACATTAACACTTTCTATAAACATTATTTTTAGTGTTGACACACTGCATATTGTCCTCACAATAGCTATAAAGAGCACAGGGTGTGGGCATAACACACCTTCCAATTGATATTGGTAAGGAAAGAAAAAATATTCTTCTCTTTGAACTAAGAGGAAGCAGATGCATACACAGTCCAATGTTCCGCAAATGCAGTGGGCCACCTGTGCGGAAGTGTATTTTTTGTAACTTAAGTCACATGGCTATGTATTAAAAACTCGGAGCTACAAGGCAAAATAAACTTCTCTCTCACTTTATGGATGTCAGGTAATTTATTCAAGCAATGGAAACCAATGACAATCATCTATTTCTACAATCGTATCTTGGTGTCATCAATATTTATAATCACTTTTGGAGCTTCTCTTTAGTAGCTTTTCTCCTCTCTCATTGTAAAAATTCTTTAATCAAATTAAAACTTTTCAATGCTTTATCATTATGCTTCTTTAACAACTTCTCTTACCCTTTTTTTCTGTTTTCATTTTACTCCTTAGATAAGCCTACCTTATGTGGACTACTATTCTAAACTATTATTTGTAAACACTGTTAACTTTCATTCCCCTCCTTCCATAAATTTCACTAGATGAAACTGCAAATCTACTCATAATATCTGCCTATTCTGCAAACTTCAACAAGCAGAAATGCAATTCCAGATTTTTAGAATCACATAAAAGTTATGAGCAGTCTCATTTAAAAATAATGAACAGAAATTTCAAAAGGCCTCTTAACCCTCCAAAAAATTATTTTCATATTCCCTTAGTCCTTTTTATTCATCACTTATCCTTATGATTCTTCTCTATTTCCCTTTTTTACAGGCCTGCCTACCCACTTTGAATGGCTGTCTTCATTGCCTATTTTAATTAGAAAATTGAATCAAACAGAGATGAATTCCCTCTTCACTCTACCAGTGCACTAACAGCCTACTTGCAGCTGTGCTATACTAATTTGGTGCTTTCATTTACACTTAGTACCTTATCTTCTCTCAATCTATGAATTTTCTTCTATAGTCATATCTTTCTAATGAACATCATTAATTTGTCCTTGTTTAGTAAATCACTTCTCTTGGGAAAACAGCTTCTTTCCTCTTTGTGTTACCAAGCAAAGACTATGATAGTAGAATAATGTCTATGGGATTCAGGAAGAAGTAATCATTTCCTTATTGCTAAAGATCATCTATTTTAGAAATCTGCAAACGTTTTCATTTCATTATCTCATTTTTCTTTACTCTTAAGAGGAGTTGAATGCAGCAGCCCTGATTATTCCTCTGTTTCTTCAAGTCCCAATATGTTTCTCAGATGCTTTGTCCCAAAATCTAGTCTAGTACAGTTAATGGCTTTAAGTAGATTTTCACTTATTCCTGTGAATTTAGGAAAAATTCTACAATCAATTAAGTATGTGTGTAAAGTTGATATTTTATGCCTGTTTTCCTGATGCTGTGTTTATTTCTTTGTAGATTCTGTTTTGGGGAAACAAAGAAACAGTTTGATAAATATTCCATAGTTTTATCAGCATAAAATAGAATTCAACACAAAAATTGAAAATTTCTATCAACTCTTATGGTTTAGCTAGAAAATGTCTTCTCAAATGCTTATGTATTCAGAGATGGGACTTTTGGAAGATAAATGTAATCTGAAGGGTGCTGACATTATCCAGGTGTTAAACCACTGAGGATTTCATAGATTAGAGAATTCATTAGGATGTCATGCTACATTGGTGAAGCCTGTGGCTGGGGAAGTGAAAGTTGTGTTGTGTCCCTGGCCTCTTCCTTTTGGGCTCTTTCCTCTCATTTCCTGACTGCCAGGCAGTGAGCCACTTAAACTTCCAGAGCTCTTTTGCAATGACCAGCTACGGGCTGAACATTCTGAAACTGAGAACTAAAACTGATCTTTGCTCTTCTAGGTTGTGCATATGAGTAATATACCAACACTCCCTTCCAAGTACTGCAGCAATATTCTCTACTCCTTTGTAGTGAAAAAGCATATATATATATATATATATATATATATATATATATATATATCCTGACTTTAAAAGAATAATTTTTATTATCTCCTGCGTTTGCCATCAACCAAGACATATATTTAAGGTTTCATGACCTTCAAAGCTGGGCAATGGATTCTTAAATCACCATGAACACAATATAATTTATTTGACTTTTCATTGAGTAGCTGTTTCCTTACTGGGATTGTTTTATATTCTGTAACACTGGCCCCCTCAAGTTTTTATTAACTCATGCAGTGAACAAGAGTACATACTAAGTGCCATTACTCTTACTGTACATATTCCAGGAAACTCACACACACATACATAACATTTGGCAGGCTTGTAGGTCAGATACCAGGAAAAATATATGGGATTATCTATTATGAAAACTCCTAGCATGAGCAACAGTAACAAAATCCTGAATTTTCATAAACTAGGTACGTCAGCAAAGACTTGACAGAAGTCGTACAGTGATGAAGAACAGAGATTGAGTTCTGTGTATAATGTGGAAGGGATATTCTAGCCAGAAGGAGAAGGTGAAGCTAAACTCCACAAGACAGAGACCGTTTCATGTTTTAAGAATATGGTGTCAGCCATACAGAACAGTAATCAAGAGAAATACCAAGAGGAGATTAAGAAGTAAATGAGCAGAGGTTCTGCAATTTCTTGCGTGTTCTTGAACTTACATTTTTATGGGTAAAAGATGAAACCGCTGAGGGTATCTGAGCCAAGGTCTTAAAATGGTATAGGTTATGTAAAGTAGGATTAGTCTAACTGTAAAATGGGTACAAAGATAAAAACTGAAAAGTCAATTAGGAACCTATTAGGATTTTCAAGGTCCAGATGAGATACCTTCTGAGTCACAATAGTTACATTTGGAGACATTTTCAGACTTAGTATTTATATTTGAAAGTGCATATAGCACAGTTTCCTAGAGAAGGAATGCTCTCTCTTCTAACCACGTTCAGTTTTGTTGGCAAATACTGGTAGAAAACTAATCAAAATATTCTTCTCTTTGCTGAAACACTAGGTAAAGTGAAGGCTACAATAGATGAGGACATATTTTCACAGGCAATTTTTCATTACTTAATTACTTGTTCTCCTCACATTAAGTCCAATCTTTTTCCTTGTCTCTGTACCAGTGTTGACTGAGCTCTGGTCCCAGAACCTCTCCTGGCAGTCAACCTCATTCTCCTCCATGCTCTCCTCTACCCTAAGTGATGATACCCAGTCAGTGCCTCTGGCTTCATACACCCTCCTCAGCTCCACGTTTATCCTCCTGGCACCATCATGCTCTTTGCTCCACCACTGACAGAGGATAAGAAAATACCCGGATGTGTATAGAGTAAGATTAGTTTCAAAAATCTTCCTAAAAGCAAACAACATCAGGAGTGCAGTGAAAGTCTTCATGGCTCTTAGTAAGGTTCCCCCCTCCTGCGCAACAATGATTGTGTCTCATTGCACGCAATTGTTATACAAAGATCAGTGTCATTATACCAATTTTTCTCAATTTGTAAAAGAAATACAAGGTTATTTGCATCATTGTGCAGTCCTGAGAATTAAACATTACACTAAAATTTTCTTTTTGAAAAGAAAACCAGCCGGGCGTGGTGGCTCACGCCTGTAATCCCAGCACTCGGGAGGCTGAGGCAGGAGGATCAGTGTGAGTTCGAGACCAGCCTGGGCTACAAAAGTGAGCTCAAGGCCAGCCTGAACTGCATAGTGAGACCCTGTCTCAAAAAGACAAAAAAAAAAAAAAAAAAAAAAAAAAAAAAAAAAAAAAAAAAAAAAAAAGAAAAGAAAACCATTTTCTATTTTTTTCTCCCATTTTTCTCAACTTCTGAAATATTGTAGTTGGTTATTAGTAATTCTCATTTACAATTATGAAATAATTCTGTCTTTAACTCTTCTCAATATCATTTTCCCCATATAACTTTATTCCTCTCATGTTGAGGTTCAATCCCGCTCAACTCTCAATTGAAAACTTTTCCTTTTGGGTTTTTTTTGTTTTGTTTTGTTTTGGGTTTTTGTTTGTTTGTTTGTTTGTTTGGTTGGTTGGTTGGTTGTTTTTTTGAGATAGGGTCTCACCATGTAGCCCAGACTACAGAGATCCTTTTGCCTCAGCTTCCAGAGTTCTGGGATTATAGAGGTGAACCATCATACCCAACCCATTCAACTCTCTCAAGAAAACAGGTATTCCTTTCAGTATTGCCTCTTAGTATGCAGTTAAGCGTGAAGCATTACTGTTAATGTACACTGCTGCTTCTAGAGTGTTTTTCTTCTTCATCACATTAGTACTCTAGCTGTATTCCACTCCATGTTGTGAATGGCGCGAGATCACACATTTGCCTCCGTTAGCCCCTTGACAGTCTCAACTTTAAGGAAGCTTTTCTATACTTTTCAACTAATCACCTTAGCAACTTACCCTAGACCATGCAATTATTTTTTAGACCATGTAATTATTGATAAAGTTTTTATTTCAATTATCCCATTTAAAAATAAATGTATTCACTACTTTATACTTATTTCACATTTACAGAAAATCACAGTAAAATTACTGAACTTTTATATATCCCAAAGCAAGTTTCAGTATTATAAGTACCTTATATTCCTGTAATCTATTTTAAAATATTATTATTATTGTTGACATTTTTTCAGATTTCTTTAGGTTTTTACCTACAAACTGCCCTATTTTATTTGTTTTCTTCCATGATCCTATCCAAAAATTATAAAACAGATTCAGTAGTCATGTTTTTTTGTTTAAATATTCAACATTTTTACTACCATAAGTTCATATACTATCTCATTATTTTATATTTATATAAACAAAAAATAATTGTTACCTTAATGAGACCTCAGATCCATTAGTCATGCCAGATCTTCTTTATGACAGCCACATTCTTATTGTTGGCTGTATTAAATTTCATATTACAAAACTAAAATTGCATCTCCATTCAGACTTGCAAGTCTTTTACTCCTTTCACATGTTTTTGAAAAAAAACAAGACATTCCCATTCTTATGCTAGGTGATGTCTTTTCTCCTAAGCACACCAATGAAACTTAGACATTTGTTAATGTAAAAGCCATAATAAGGTTGGTGAATGTGATAGTTCGTGTCTCTTGCTATTCATCTTATTTCATATACCAAGAGCTTCTTCTTCTCTTTACTATGTCTTTCCCCTTAACATGCTTCCTTAAATAAATATCGATAATATTTCAACACTTTCACTCCTATTTTAGTGTGCCTGACATAAAAGTAATTTACATTCTTTTGGAGTTCTCTAACCATAGACTCTAAATGTCCCGGGCCTCTGCCCATTTGACTGCATGAATTGGTCATCTACTGATGATTTCATGAAGACCTGTAGTATCAACTTAGATAGAAGAACTCTCAAACATATATGCCTCTATTTCATTTTCTCCCAAAATTCTAACTGAATATGATTTATAGCCACTTAAATACTTTGCATGGATATTTAACAGAATTTATACTGTTAAAATTAAGTTCATGCACAAAAATACAGATGTTCATTTATAAAAACATGTATGTACATACAAATTACTTTTCTTTGTGTGTGTGTGTGTGTGTTTTAGGAAAGGGTCTACAGGATGTTTAGAGTCTCATTACTGGATCAGACTCATAGTTATCTGCATGTTTACAGCCTCCCAAGAGCTGGGATCATAGGTGCGCACCATGCCCAGTCTCAGTTGCCATATCAGTGCACCCCAGAAGTGGGCCCACACAGCAGGCCTGGGGATCAAACCCTCGACCCCTGCTTGGAGGCACTTTAATGCACTGAACTATTTGGCCAGCCCTTACATACATACAAATTAGAAGGTCAGTTATTCACTGTTTGTTTGATTATTGTCCATGTTATAAATTAGTTTAAAATTTTTGCTCTTTAGTTCTTTTTCTCTTTTCTTTTCACATTTGAAATAAAATTTAGCAAAAATGAATGCTAACTATACAGCATACCAGTGAAATTTGACTTTTTCATTCCCCACTATGACCTTCAAATCTTGCCTGGATTATCACTAATCACCTTAATTCTGGCTTATATCATATAGTCTGCCTGAATTTTAAATGATGTATTATTTCACATTACTACTGTTTAATTACTTCAATTTTTTACCATCTATGTTTATGTGAGAACTAAATTATTTATCTATTTATCCATTCATCTATCTATCTATCTATCTATCTATCTATCTATCTAATGTATCTATCATCTATCTATTTATTACAGGGTCTCATTAGCAACTCTAACTCATAGTGATATTCCTGTTTCAGCCTCCCCAGAGCAAGGATCACAGGCATGTGTCACATGCCTAGTTTCTATGGCAGACACAGCATGCCTAGCATTCAGGGGCTGGCACTGCATATGGTGCTAGGGATCATGCCCTGGGTCCTTGCACTTGTCAGGCAGGTGCTTAGACCACTGACCTTTCTCCCCAGCCCTGAGAACTAAAATTTTAACAGAGTTACAAAAACTCTTACATTGTGATTGTCCATCTTATGTTTTACATGTCCTTTTATTAAGTCTCTGGATTAATCTGATCTAATCACACTGAATTCTTTTATGTCAATCCTGATTTTTAGAACACCAGGAACCTTTACAAATGTTTTCGACACATACTATCACTGATATAAGTCTAAATGACTCACAGTTTGCACTTCATTACATTTTGCCACAATAGTCATAAAATTTCTCGGATCTTTTTCAAATCCATATGTGGGTCCACTTGGTACAGACACCCATAAAAGAGCATGCAAAGTGCATGCTTCTTTGCTACATGTCCTACCCAAGACAAAGATAGCTTGTCTTTAAATGAAAGAAGAAATAAAATGGAAGCACACAAGTTTAAAAGTAAAGTTTATTGTTTAATCTGGAAACTATTAATGTATAACAACAAATAAATGTCAATTTTAGATTGAAGAAAGACAATGATAGAAAACTCACCTATTACATTTCGTGATTCTGCACATCCACAGTTTATCATTAATTGGGAAAGAACTGTGGAAATGCCCAGTTTAAATGTGGCACTTACAATAATTTTACTGTATTAATTAAAGGCTCCAGTTGAAAATACAACAAAGAGACAGAAATAGAAGTTAGCACTTCATGAGAATTCTGAAACTTCGTTGGACCAAATTTGTAAGTTGTCTTGCAATGGGTCCAAATTTGCTTGCTCTTGCTATCCTTTAGTAATTTTATGTTCTTCTGTTTTACTATATCTCCAAGTTTATTCACTTAGGTTCTTGGCAACAGTGTTTTTGATCTCTTGTCACATTTGAAGAGAATACTGGGAAATGTGCCATGGGAAACTAAGTAGTTCTCTAAACATCCTTCTTGAAAGTGCAATTTACTTTGGAAAAAAATCAAAAGAATTTTTAAGGCAAGTTTCTAGTGCTAAAGCCAATACAACTTAGTAATTTTGATTTGTCCTACTTGTCCTGTTTTGATTATTTTATTTTATATGTCAAAATATATGTACAATACCCTTCTCTCTTCTATCTCTCTCTCTTCTCTATTCCATCTTCCTTGAGTTGAATGATAATTTCAGGGCTTTCAGGCTTCATGCTATGAAACAGTGTCTATATTCTTATAAAGTCAATTATGTCCAATTGAAAGGGTAATTATATGAACACTATTTTTATTTGATCTATCTCCTAAAGCCATGAGAGAAATTTGAACTTAAACCTGATTTTAGATTCTTCTCATATACTGAAATATCATGGGCACATTTTCACTTGGTAGAAAATAGTTCATTTTCCAACTCATAAAATTCTGTCTTTCTAAAATCTCTCTATTCACTTGAAATATTCTTAGCATGCAAACCAGTTATTGTCTGAGCCCATTCCTTTTTCAATTATTTTAATAGGCATGGTTACCAACAAGAAAACAAATGTCATTAACATTTAGACTAAAAATTTTGTCACCCACGTGCATATATAATTCTTCTAGACTGATACATGTGCCAGTAATATCCAATTTTCACCACACAATAAATGTTGCTATTTTTTTTTTTTTTGTCTTTTTGAGACAGGGTCTCGCTATGCAGTTCAGGCTAGCCTTGAGCTCACTTTTGTAGCCCAGGCTGGTCTCGAACTCGCACCGATCCTCCTGCCTCAGCCTCCCGAGTGCTGGGATTACAGGCATGCGCCACCACGCCCGGCGTCAATGTTGCTATTTTCATACATTTTTAAGTATTTACTTTCTGAAGTCCTGATCCAAGACCAATGATACGTAGTTAAGTTTGTTATAAAACAGCAGCACCCCAACACCAGGGACATATTTCTAATAGTTACAGCTTTGTGTACATCAACCTAAAATTCGTAAAGATGTATGAAGTAGACATTTATTCTAATGAGTATATCAGAAGGGAAGCCTCACTGTAGTCAGAATAGTACTGATTAAACTTAGATATACCGATGCCAAGGCTACAGGTTGGATGAGGCCCATCTCACTTGTTCATTACTTAGGGAAAAACAGCTATGCAAGGGTATGCTCTTCCCCTGACACGTATCAGGAAAGCAAAGTGAACTATGACATGCATTTACAGATTGGTTGGAGTTATGTACAGTACACAACGTGTTCAACAAAGCAAATTGGATGCCAGAGCCAAATCGTACAACTGCAAGATAAATCCTCCTCCCCAAGCAGGGGTATTATTTCAAGGCTATAAGGAAAACAATCTGAGTGTACAATCCCATTTCCAGCAATAAGGAACTGAGGACAAAGTTCCAATATACCAAATCTCCACTCAGTAAAATTACTGTAAGTGCCACATTTAAACTTAACATTTCCACAGTTCTTTCCCAATTAATGATAAACTGTGGATGTGCAGAATCATAAAACATAATAGGTGAGTTTCCCATCATTGTCTTTCTTGAATATAAAATTGACATTTATTTGTTGTTATACACTGATAGTTTCCAAATAAAAGAATAAACTTTACTTTTAAACTTGTGTGCTTCTATTTTATTTCTTTTTCATTTGTAGTACATTTTATTAAAAATATCAAACCTTATAACATGAAAAAAATGGAGTCAGTGGGGCAACCTTGAACGAGGAATAGTATTTAAATACATAAATAAATGTAAACCATCAATTGTCAGCTATCTATCTTGTGTGTGCCAGGTTCTTTATTCATCCTTATTCCATATAAATTTGAATACAAAATGATTTATTTTTCATGAAATGTATTTATTTTAATGCGAAAATTTTACCTGTCATATTCAACCATAAAATAATCATAAGAACAGAAAAATTACCCTGAAATTTTTTCTTTTCCTGAGTTACATGTAGTTGCAAGTAGATAGTACAACTTTGCAACCACAAATCATAAGTTTTTGATTGAGTTCCTGTTTTGTGAACAACTGGGAACACACACTGAATTGTGAGTTTATAATTTGTGACCGGTTAGGCCATAAAAATAAGTAATTTGTGGGAGAATGTTAAAAGAGGAAGTTTCACTTCAATTTTTAATAATATTGAAATATAACTCGTGAAATTTCCCCATACTAATTGTACAAATAATTATTACCACAGAGTTATATAGCCTAACACAGAAAATAATTTCATAGACTTTTCATCACTCGCAAAAGAAACCTTGATCTAAAAAGTAGACATTTCCATTTATTTTCAATGTGAGTAGGCAACAAACTTATTTTCTTTCTCCATAGATTTGCTAATTCTGTATGTGAAACACAAATGCAATCGTTCAGTTTGTTGTCTTTTGTAAATGGCTTTTTTCATTTAAAACAACTTTCTGAGTTCCTCCAACTGTAGCGTGGAATTTTATTTTATGGCTAAATATTATTTATTTGCATATATAGATAAACCACATATCATAATCTTACATTAACTGGTATACATGCTTTCACCAGGTCTAAGCTATTATAACATGTTTTAAAATTAATCTTTTATTATATATTTGTTTGATACAGTCTCTTGCTATGCAGCTGGGATTCATAGCAATCCTCCTGTCTCAGCCTCCTCAGTCTTGGGATTACAGGCATGTACGCCCATGCCCTGTCTCTGTGGCCATGCCACTGGGGATGGGATCAGAGTCCTTGTACTTGTCAGGAAGGTGCTTAGATGATCTCCCCAGCCCTATGAACATGTTTTCACAAGTATTTTTAGGGATATATGCAACTAGGAAGAATTTTGCTGTAATTCAGAATAATCACCTTTTTAACATTTGAAGAAACACCAAGCTATTAGTAGACACATACCTGTACCTGAATATTACTAAATCCACAATGTTTGTAGCAAAATAAAAACAGCAGGAGAGGGGAAACATAAAGAGGAAGAAAGAAAGGAAGGAAAAGAGGAGAAGGAGAAGGGAGGGGGAGGAAGAGAAGGACACAGGGAGACAGAAAGGAAGGAAGGAAGGAAGGAAGGAAGGAAGGAAGGAAGGAAGGAAGGAAGGAAGGAAGTCAGGCTATCTAAAGTAAAATTAGAAAACTGTAACACTTTTTTCATACTGAGAATTGAACTCACTAGACACTGTGCAACTGAGCTGCTACATCCCCAGCCCTAAAAAAAATTTATCTTACTCACTGAAAGAATGTCACACCATACTAAGTATTGATAAACTCCCCAGGAATATCATCTTAGTAAAATTAGAACAAAGTTAGGTAATATAAGGTAATTAGAGGCCAAAACAAATAATCTACAGAACTATTCCATTGAAGGGTCATTTATAGCCAATTTTCAGCATGGATTTCATCAGGAAATTTACTTGGAAAGGAAAATTTTATCACAATGATTTAGTCACTTTCTCAAGTTACAGAATCTCCCCCTTTTCCTAAAAACCCCTCATGAATTTGTGGTGTCAAAAGTGGTCAATTCCAACTTCTTATGGTCAAGGATTTAAATTGGGATAAAGTACACTAACAGGAAAAAAAAATAAAAAAACACGTTTTACATAGCATGGAAGACTTTATAAGGAAACGCAGATCTGTGGAATGTATGAGATGGACTCTCATGGGCATAGATTTGTTAGTTGTGAAAAAGTTGCTAGATTGTCCAGAGATGCTTACATGACAAGAAATGTTTTATCAAATTTTCTCAGTTTTGACTTTCTGTCGTGGAACAGACGATGCTGCCTTTCTTTCTAGCACAGGGCAAGTATCATTTATGTGAAATTCACATTTTGCTTTTAAGAAATAGCATGCAGGTACAAAATGGTGTTTTTGCCTACAACTTTTCAAGTTTCCCTCAGTCCGTAGAATACCAAAAAAGCTGACTTGAATCTCTTCATAGCACACTAAAATGTGGTAATAGTTGATCTCATAATTCTTCTACTATTCCCTTTCCTCTGTAATGTATATACTGCATCTGCTAGTGTTATCTTGTTAATGATCTAATTGCATATGTGATTGCAGAAACTATTTATTCAATTCATCATGGAAGTAATGTCTAGTTTATCTTAATTTTCTTTTCTCTTCCTCCTCCTTCTCCTTCCTCCTCCTCCTCCTTCCTCTTCTTCTTCTCCTCCTTCTTCCTTCTCTTCCTCCTCCTCCTCCCCCTCCTTACTCTTCTTCTTCTTCTTCTTCTTCCTCTTCTTCTTCTTCTTTTCTTCTTCTTCTTCTTCTTCTTCTTCTTCTTCTTCTTCTTCTTCTTCTTCTTCTTCTTTTCATTTTAGGGGAGGGTCTATAGGTTGCTCAAGGTCTTATTACTAGTTCAGACTCATAGATATCTGCCTGTTTACAGCCTTCCAAGAGCTGGGATTACAGGTGCTTGCCACAACACCGAGCCTCAATTGTTGTCTCAGTGTTCCCTAGGGAAGGGTTGGGCACAGCAAGCTGGGGGTGAAGCACCTGGCCCCTGCCCCTGCTTGCAGGTGCTTCAATCTGCTGAGATATTTGATTGAACCTTTGATTTTATTTTAGCAGCACTGTGCGTTGAAATCTGGGCCTTAAGCACATTAGGCAGAAGTTCTACCAATATACTACATCTCTAGCCACTTTCATACTTATATATTTGAAAATGAGTCTTGGTAAATTACTGAAGCCATCCTCAAATTTGTTTTTGCTTTATCCTCTGTTTCCAAGTAGCTAGAACTATAGGTAGTCATGATCTTGTCTGACTAGGGCATGGCCTTCCAAGCAGTATTTTACTCACAGTCATAATACATACAAACAAAATTGAATGCCTTATATGTGCACTTTATAAATGCATAATATTTTATGTAGATAGTGCTTATATTTGGCAATTTTCAAAATTGCAAAAGAAATTCTTGGGGCTTTGGAGATAGGTCCATGGCACAAGTACCTGTCTGGCAAGCCCAAGGTTGTGAGTTTGAACCCTGGTCCCACAAAAAAAAAAATTCTCTTATTTAATAATTTTTCAGTATCCACAAGGTGTCATGGGTAAGACTGTGAACGATGCTAAGCTCTTGATTTAGTGATGCCTAGATTATTATAGTCTAATTTAATAGTATTCATATCAAGAGAGAATACGTTCCTAATGCATCAATCATTGCTTTTAACTGTACCTTACTCATGTGATCTTCTCTTCCACATGACTCTACGGTAGCACAGGATGAAATAATGAGCATAGGCAACATCTTCCTCTATATGCAAATGAAGAACAGTAACTTCTTGTCCTTGACTCAACATTCAGGGAAAATTCAACCAAGAAGGTCATGCTGTAAAATCTGAAGTATATGAAGGGTATATACACACTCCCACACATAAGCATACACAGTTGTAACTTGCTCCCTAAAATAATTGCGCTCAGGTTTTATACAATGTGATATAAAATAATGTCAACTATCCTTCTTAAATTCAATGATATGAAACAATGAGGATAAAGTCTACATAAATAGATCTAATTTAAACTTCAATTATTAATCATGCACTAAGTCCTTACATTTCTACCACATAAGTAGAAAAATTAAATCTGTTATTTGTTTTCCATGACATCAGTATAAGTAATGAAATTAGATTTTAACCTAAAAAGTATAGTAAACAACGGTAAACACATTTCTGACATATTTCTGCTTGGTTTTTAGAGACAGGTGCTTGCTGTGTCGTGCAGGCTGTCCTTGCCCTTGTTTGTGCAGCCAAAGCTGGCCTCAAACTCACAGCTTTCTTCCTGCTTCAGCCTCCTATGTCCTGGGATGGCTGACTGGCACTGTGACTCTCAGTTTGACATACGTTTTTGAGGACAAGTTTCAAGAGCAATCTTACATGTTTCACGGTATTCTGAAAATTAATTTACAGATTTGCAGTACACCCTGAGCTCTCCCGCTCTAGGATACGCTGTGCAGAGGGAAGCATGGGCGTTTAGTTCAGAGAGGATGAGAAGGTTGGTGGAGAGCATGAACTAGTGAGTCAGATGTGTCACTACTTCCCTCATGCTGAAAGGAGGCTGAGGAACTCAGAGGTCACCTCATGCATTAACAAAACTGCATCTCAGCCATGACCACAGCTGCTGGTCTACGATTAGTGGACTTACATCCTATGGAATCATATGGTGAAGTAAATCTGCAGTTTTTTTTTTTTTTTACTTTTTGCTTTGTTTATTTATTTATTTCAATGGCCGGCTCAGCCTGCCCTGAGGGCAGGGCTGGCACAGCATGTGGTACAGGGGATCAAAACGCGGTCCCAGCAGCCGCCTAAGCTTTCCTAAGCAGGCGCTTTAGACCACTGAGCCATCCTGCCGGGCCCCCGTAAGTCTGGAGTTTATAGGTACTCTTTAACTTCTTGACACCCTAGATGGTGTCAAGTTATAGGTACTCTTTAACTTCTTGACACCCTAGATATCCTTTTAAAATACATAATATCACTTAAGAGAAACAGAGGGACTGGGGAGATAGCTCTGTGGCACAAGTGCCTGCCTGGCAAGTGCAAGGTCGTGAGTTTGAACCCCGGTCCGGCAAAAAAAAAAAAAAAAAAGAAAAGAAAAGACAGAGAAAATACTACACCATAATACTTATAATTAAATTTTTGAGTGTTTACATTTATAACAGGTATTCTAAAACTATTTTTATTCAAATACATTGTTTTCGTGACATAATTTCTAAATATGCTGCAAGCAATATCTTTGAAATAACATAAAATTTAAAAAATTGCAAATTCTTTATCAAACACAAAGTTTTAGATTGAAAGCAATTTCTGATGAACAAGGTGAAATATAAAATAAACTTACATCTAGGCAGAATATAGATCTGAAATATTCAGATGTGTCTTCTAAAGAATGTCAACTCTTAGACCCCACTACTCAACCACATTTTTCCCTAACAACTACTACATAAAATTTTAATATTATAAAATGTATTTCAGTGGATAAAATTTAAAATATGCAGTCAGGATTGAGCTTGCACAAGAAAGAGTCATTACTGTAAGTAACTTTAAAATATTCTATAACACAAAAAGATAATTTTATTAAGCATTTCTTTAGCATATTTCATTCTCTCCTACATCTGACTGTACAGTAGGACAGGAGGAAATAATGAATATATGCAACATCTTCATCTCTATGCAGATGAAGAAGAGTAAGTTCTTGTCCTTGATTTCACCTTCAGAGAAAAATCAACCAACTTAGAGGGTAACCTGAAAATAAGTTTACGTCAGCACTTTTGCTGTATTTCAATGCAGCAGTGTACAATTTAATGAGAATTCCTTTAAAATAAATCATTGATTTATTGTACTTTTGAAAAGCATTGCTTATCATTGAAAAGTTCCAAAGGGAAAAAACATTTCTGATAAGTCATATATATATATATATATATATATATATATATATATATATATATTAGTTATTCAAGAAGGAATGAAAAGCGGACGTGGCCAGCTTGTCTAAGTGCCTCCTAATACATTTCCAATTATCCACCAAACAAAGTTAATATAGTCTGCTTTAAAAACAGAAACCCATTGCCACAGAAACAGAAACCCTTTGATCCTCTACTTGGTTCAGAGCTATTGCTGTAAACAATCTCCAATGTTTCCAAGGATACTTGTTTATGTATGTGTAGATATATTTTGCAGGAACATAATTTTATATTTATGATCAAGCCAACTCTCTGTAAATAAATATGAATGGAAAATAAATACGGCAAGCATCAAGTATGAGTGGATCTTTGTTTTGAGCACCTAAATTCTTTCGCAGCTTTATTTATCTTTTGAGACTTACTGCTTTCTTTATAAAGCATAATCCAGGCATCACTTGGTGAAATTTAATTTCTCATGTCAAAGAAAGTTATCAGTTTCGTTTAGAAGTGCACAAATGTACAAACTCTTAACTCTCAAAAGTTTAATTACGAACTTTCTTAATATCAGCATGATCTATCAGTGATTTCCAGGATTCTTGCTAAATTACTTGAAATGCATTTAAATTGTTAGTTAATATACTTATTAAGTTGTTGATAAATTTGTCATCACCAGTCACTAATAGGATATAACACATAAATACACTAAAGGAACTCCATTAACTCTTTTTGCTTTCTTCTGCATCACTGGGGGTCAAACTCAGGACCTTGCACTTGCCAGGCAGATACTTAGGCTTCTGAGCTATCTCTTTAGCCCCATTAACTCTGTAAACATTTTGATTAATACGTTTTTCTTTATTGACAAAAAGAAATAAACAAAACAAAACACATACATTTATGGATATATTTTCTTAATTATTGTTCTCACTTTTTCTAAATCTTGATTACTCTGACACTGACAGAGGTTCATATTTATACTCATAGTTCTAATATATTTTGCTAACTGAGGATTCAGATAGCAGACAATTTTACAATTTCTCTCAAAATAGAAGTTAAATTAATGTGGAAATATTTTGTCATACATATTAAAATATATATGCATATGTCATTATAAAGGAAGGGAATATGTCCTAGATACTCGATATATTAAAATACAGAATGCAAGTGAAATTTTTTATATCACGTTGTATACCTGGTTTGCAGAGGAAACCAGAAAGAGTCTACCTTCTAACTCCATGCTTTGCTGATCTCAATTTCAACTTCAAAGTTTGAGTGTTCAGTTTAAGTATTATCTTTTAGTGAGACTTTAGAAACTAATTTGCATAATCCTCAAACAAAACAAGTTATTCAAAAGACCATCACTACTCTTTCTCAAAGCTCATATTAATGCAATTTATTAAAAAAAGAACTTCTTGTGACTACCAGACAATAAGATAAAAATATAGTTGGTAGTCGCTAAGTAATTGCAAAATATCCCTCATTATACTCATACAAATGCTTTATCTCAAAGTTATGCTTTGGCAACCCAGCAGGTATCTTTTAAGATAAAATTATTTTGCTTTTTTTGACACTTCTGAAATCTAAAAAGAAAAACAGCAGCATGAATCTAAAACTGTATCTGAACCTTTTGCCAATTGTTTTCTATGGCAAATGAAAACCAGATGCAGTGTCTGTTTTCTGAAACATAATATTTTTTAAGTCTCAGAGATAGATGAGAATTCTTAAAATTGATATTTTTATTAACTTCTTTATAGATTGTTTTCATCTTGGCCTAATATATCCCCAATATTACTGAATTATCTAGGATCTTATAAATAAACATGTCAAAATATTTTGTGGAACAGATTTGTTAAACTTGAACAATATATTGGAAGGATTTTGAGGTTAGAAAATAAAAGGTTGCATTCATTTCATCAATTATATTATATTTTTAAATGTTGCCATATTTGAACATTAGCTTTGTCATATTTTTCTTTAGTTATTTTAGCCTTGCATGCTCAATTTGTCTTGTTCCAAGTCTATAAAAATCTAATCCAAATTTAGAAAAACATTTACCTAGCTACTCATATTGAAACTGAAACATAAAATACTACTGTTTAATTAATTTCTGTATCCTATAGGTAGATAACAAAAATTTTATAAAACTACCTAAGTTAAAAAAAATGGAAATTATTTGGAAACTTAAAGTAGATATACTGTGAATTTGGAAATAATGTGAGTAAATACATACTTTTATAAAACTTCATGTTAAATTTCTTAAGTTTTTGAGAGGAATGAGACAGATATGACTCAAGTGCACCTTCTTCTTTTAGGCTATGTGACATTGAGCTACTCATTTAAACCCCATGTCAACTTCCTTAATGTGAAATGGGAATAGACATGTTTTCAAATGTAAAAGGATGACATGGAATTTAAGATTTAATAACTTTATGAAGTCAGATCATCCTGCACACAAAATACCTTCAAATATATGTTATCTTGGGCCGGAGAGATGGCTCATTTGTCTAAAGTGCCTGCTTATGCATGCTTTGGCAACCATAGGGCAGGCGGTTTGATTCCCAGCACCACATGGTGCTCCAACCACACTCCCAGGGTGGGCTGAGCAGACTATATATATAGTATGTTATATTGTTTGAATTATTGGTGGTAATATTGAGTTATAAACATGTAAGTAAAAATGGTAATTTACTTTATTAAGGAATGATTAAAAAGTATTCACAAACATAAGATTATTTGTCATGAAATATTATTTGTGAATTTCACCATCATGTGAAACATAATTGTATATTAATAAATAATGAATCAATCTTAATTGCCATTAGTATTTTTCTGATAGTGAACTAAGGCTCATCTTTTAAAATTTTAATGTCTTCAAAGTTTATGCCATTTTCAAGTTTATTTAAAACATTGCAAATCCAGATGAGAGGAGCTCGGAGGAAGAGAGTGAAAATGCAGATTGCTCCAGTCATTTTCAGTATTCACTGTAGCCTTCTGTGAATTCTCTGATAGACATTCTCCTCTTGCCTGTTCTGCCTCCCTCTGCTTTATTCCTCAATATTCCTCATCATGTTTCAAAGTAATTCACGTGAAATAGAGTAGAATTATATTCATCATTTTACAAGAGTTTGCAGTTCCTGTGACACATAATCTTTGTGAATTTATGATTTTTTGTTTCATTTATTTTATATATTTGTTTACTTCATTCAATATGGAGTAGTTTAACTTAAATTCGTATCTAAATTCAGGTTTCTATCACAAAACTCCATACACTGGGAAGATTATAAGTAATATAAAGGTCTACAGTTCTGGGGTTTTGCAGCCTATGAGCAAGTATGGAAGATTCGGGATCTCGTTCAGAGATAAGTACATCTCCCTTTGTCTTCCCACAGAAGGAGGAAGCATCACCTCTCCGGGTCTCCCTTATGAAGGAACTAGGACAGTGTAGTGCTTATGTTTAAATCATCACCCAAAGTTCCAAAGATTTGCTGAAGGTTCCACCTTATATAACTATCAGATTGGTGATTCTGTGTCAAAATGTGATTCTAAGACAGCGGTTCTCAACCTGTGGGTCGCGACCCCAGCGAGGGTTGAACGACCAAAACACAGGGGTCAGCTAAAGCCATCGGAAAATACATATTTAAACTCATGCTATGCCATGGTGAAATGCTATTTATTAGAATTAGTAATAAATATTTCTCAATATATTATTTTTTGGTTTGGGGTCACCACAACATGAGGAACTGTATTGCAGGGTCATGGCATTAGAAAGGTTGAGAATCACTGAAGGAGAACAAAAATACTGAAATAATGGCAGTTTGCATATTCACAACTTCATTAAGTCGTATACTGAAGTTAACAATTATGTGAAATTTAACATAAGTTTGCCACAATTATTTCTCTACTGTGATTAACCACATAAATGCTAAAGTAGCATCCTAGGTTACAGTTTTTGAAATGATTTTTAAAGCATTTGTCTTGTTACCTGTTTTATTTAATGAAAATTACAGATTAGTGACTAGAATAACTACACACATGCACATGTTAACAGAACCCAGTATCATTTACCAATTTGTGTGCTTGCCTTAAAATCAACATTCTCAGCACTTCTGTTGTCACTTATGGATATATTCAGAGTGACAAAATTTATGTCATTGAACAAGTCACTTTCTCATTAAATTGAACCAAACAAAGCTCTGCTTTTGAGCTTCTGCTGTCACATATAAACTTGCATCCTCTTAATAGTATATTTTGTGTTATAATTCACATTACTGTTCTTTTTGGCTGGTGGTTTTCATGTGTCATTGCTCTAAAGTACAGAGCCAATCTACTGAATGCAGTAAGGGTATATTGTGCCTAGCAGAGAAAATACATGTGGTAGCAATCATAAGTCTGAGGATCAAGCTAGTAATTCATTATGTTCAATAATAAAAAGAAATGAAATTGCCAATTTTCTGAAAACTGTCAAGTGAATTTCTACAATGCATAAGGAAGGAATGTAATAAAATGAAAAGATCTATGGATGCCTAAGATGACTCCAAAAATATAAAAAAATAAATATTCACAAAAAAAGACTAATAAAATTTTTTTTAAATGCAAGAGGGTAATCTTATTTTCAAACTGAAAACCAAAAAAAAAGTTATTTTCTCATTTCACAGAATCAAGAAAAGGTTAAATTCTTCTTGGCTGACTTGAAATTGGCTTACATGTTCTAAATGGTGATATGAACTGGATATTTTCATCGTTCTGGTGGCACACGATCTATAGTTCAGAAAACTGAAGGAGAATTTTTAAAGTAACTATTAGATGTTACACTTAATCATTAAGTTGTAACACAGGTTTTTTTTTTTTTTTTTTTTTTTTTTTTTTTTTTTTTTTTCTCAGTGTGCTTCATAAATTTTCACTAGTTGATGGGAACATTTGCTGCAAACTTATATGATGCCTATAGCTCCCCGAATTCCTGGCCTGCTTCATTCAAATGAAATGAAATTAATAACTTTTAAGAAATATATGTCAAATATGGTGTCTTTAATCAAAGATACATATAGAACAAGGTTTAAACTGATTACTTGCTATAAATGTTATGTTCAGTGATTCACAGGAATCCAAACAAACCTTTCCCCAGAAGGAATGGTGGCGTATGTATTGGTCGATTCAATGTTTTTGGTGATTTTCTTTTAACTTATGTATTTGCAGTTTTGTATAGGGTCTCGCTCTGCAGCTTGGACTTGTAATAACTCTCCTATTTTCAGCCTCACTAGCACTGGGATTACAGGCATACACCACCATGCCCAGTCTCAGGGGCAGGCTGAGTGTACCCAGGGCAGGGAATGAGGCATGTGGTGTCAATGATGTCAGTGAACATCTCCACCATGCACTGCAAGAATATATCTGTAATCTATTATTTATTGATATATATATATATATATTGATATATATATCAATAGATAATATTGATATACATTGATATATGTAATACTGATATATGTTGATATATATATTGATATATATATTTATATCTATATATTGAATATATATATTCCAATGGTGACCAATTGCTGTGCAGTCTATGTCCTAGGAGTTTAGATAATGAATGACCTCAGTGAGTAGCCTTTAAGTCACTTATATATGAAATCGTTTCCAGTTATTTTCTTTCAAAAAAGTATTGATTGATAAAATCAAGTTGGTGCCTGGCAGATTATTAAAAATATTTAATGACAAGTCATGTGACTTAGGGCTGGCAAGATAGCTCAACAGACTAAGTAAGCACTTGCTTAGGTGAACGCAAGGACCAGGGTTCTATCTTCGGCGCTACGTGCTGGTCTGGCTCCACCCCTGGGCACACTGAGCCAGCGATGCAGGCTGGGTGTGGTAACTCTCAACTGTTATCCCAGCACTGGGGTGGCAGAAAAGATGAGGATCACTACAAGTGTGAGCTGCATAGGGAGACCCTGCACACAAAAGGAAACAAAACAAAATAAAACAAAACAATCATATGACTTGAAAATTAAATAATTCTTGATTCTAGGGAAAGTGCTACTAGCAAAGAAAAGCATTTTTTTCTCTTTTTCTTTTCTTTTTTTTTTTTTTTTTTTTTTTTTTTTTTTTTTTTTTTTTTTTTTTTTTTTTTTTTTTTTTTTTTTTTGGTGCTGTTTTTCTATGTAGACAACAAATCCCAAGATAACTACCATGTTATGACACATTTAAAAAGCGAATGATGTGAACAAGTCAATTTAAAATGAAATATTTAAGCATCCCGGAAATTATATTAACATAAGTGTCAAGATAACAAAATGCCTAATATTTTCTAAGTTATACAAGTGCATGTAGATATAAAAACAAAACAATATTAACAATTGTGAGAAAGAAGACCTAGCTTACTTCTGTGTTCCTGTCCATATTTTGAAACAATATCCCACAAAATAATATTTTGTATTTTGCTATTGATTGCATAGAATACAATCAAACTGTCTATATAACAATTTATATTTATTTATACAACTAAATTTTACACTACCAAATTATATAAATCTATCTGTCTATGTATAGATAGATACTGCATCATATATATTAGGTTTATATGCTATATTTCTGACTGCTCTGTGGATTTGTGTTCTAGTGATCTCTTCTTGGTACAATAGCTTTTTGAAACTATTATGAATCTACACAATACATTTGCATCTGTGAGAATATCTTTGCTCTTTGTGCTCTCATCGAAAAGTTTGCTATTTTCAAAATGATGTTTCTATTAAAAATTTTAAGTATACTTATTCAAATTGTTTGCTATGTCAATGTGAGTTTAATTGTGATTTGAATAAGTTTTTATTCATGAACATAGATTTTTTTCACTTGAAAAATTACTCAATGAAATTATTTAATATATTGAATTTATTTTCAAATTATTTTCTGTATTTTCATTTTCCATTTTTATGATACAGTTGGCTTCTGGACACATAGAAATGAGAATAGACGATATGAAATAGCGGGCCATCCAGATAGCTCAGCTTATTAAAGCACCTGCTTAGGCAGACATAGGGACTGGGGTTTGATCCTCAGTGTGCTGTGCTGGCCTCACCCATAGGGCATACTGAGGCAGTGACCGAGATTGGGAGTGGTGGTACACACCTGTAATCCCAGTACTGGGGAGGCGGAAAACAGGAAGATCAGTATGAACCACTACGATCTGTGTAATGAAACCCTGTAGATCCTGAGGTAAATACATTTTAAAAAGAAAGGAAATGGCATGGCAGATCTTTGACAAATCGGAATGGTACTAAGAGACAAAGCAAGAGGAGAGAAAGAGAACCGGTCATAAATATATATATGTATATATATATATATATATATATATATATATATGTGTGTGTGTGTGTGTGTGTGTGTGTGTGTCTTCTACATGTAACAAGTACCCACAATAAATGTATTCATGATACTGCAAATATTTATAGAAAAATAAAATAAACTGAATTAAAGATGAATTTTGCACAAAGGACATGAGTGGAAGATCCTCACAGGCATAGTCAGGTTCTCTAGGTCTGAAGAATCTGACCCCTGAATGAACATCCCCAACTTCATGCAAGAAGCAAGGCTGCACAAGCTAGCTCCAGTGGCCTTCATTAAAACAGACTATCAGACATGGGAAAACTTCAGCTGCATCTAATTCATTTCAGGTAACATATGAATTGTTATTCAATAAAACATCGCAACAGTGAGTTACAGATGCTCTGTTACACAGTACACTTAGGGTCACGTTTAAGTGGGAGCCACACAGGTTCACTGAGTGACTACAGCAAGCAGTGTTTGACCCGGGGCCACATTCTCACTGAATTTCAGGGAGGCTGCATAACAGCTAATGTGTTCTAACACATTTTCTTCTGTCCTACTTGGCTTATAGCTAGTTCAAAGTTGGATTAATTGTTCTAAAACTAATAGCCCTTTTATTTTTATCTTTACCTTAGAAGTCTTCTCAGTGCAGATACGTTTCTTACAATTTTAGCCAGGATATTTGGGGCCAAGTTAAATACAAGCTTGATAATGGATTTCTTCTTTTTGGTTTTAACTCTGATAAAAACTAAGCAGGGTATTATTTTGAGTATGTTATTTGCTGTGGTATTTTGATAGATGGCTCATTATTTAGATCAATTATGGTAACAGTCTATTTCATGGAAGAACGATACAGTTTTCAGAGAGCTTTGTCAGTGATCTCTACATACTCTGCAAATTACTTTCTCTTTTCTCCATGACATTTCATACAAACATACAGAGATACAGAATTAAATAAATACCTGTGTTAGTTAATCATCTGCCACCATCATTCTTAGTTTCTCTCCTTTATTCTCTGGTAAACACTCACACAAAAGTTTTACTCTCATCACATCCAAAACAGCAGCCTGTTTTCTCCTTTTGCTCCAGCTACATTGATTTTCCTCTAGAAACCCATAGATTCCAACTATGCTGGGGCCTTTAGACTTTCACATTTCCTTTGATCCTTCTCTCCGAAAGCCACATAATTGAGTACTACATTTCCTTGAAGATTCCGTTTAAAAGTACTGCTACATAACAACACCTCTCTGTGTACACATTCAAAATTGAGAATTTTTTTCATTTCTGAATTTCTTCATCTTTCTTTAATTTGTTATCCCTGCATCAATTTATCTCTATTTTATGTTTCCATACTGGAGCGTGAACTCATGACCTTGCACCTGCCAGGTAGGCACTTTTTCCAATGAGCCATCTCCCCAGCCCTCCATCTCTATTTTATTAACTTGAAATAATACTTTTCATTTATCCCTCTCCATAATACATGCACAATGAAAACAATTTTTCCATCTTTTTTCTACAAATATATGGTAGAAATTCAGTAAATATTTGTTTAACATTTTTAATCTAGTCCATTGATATGACCATATATATGGTCATGTACAAATGTGCACATATATACATGTATATATATACATACATGTTTAAGTTTTACATTTAGGAGGCGTTTTGCTAGCTCACGACATACAACTGGATGATGCATTCTTTCCCAGAAATATTCCACATTATAATTTGTTTTAAAATACACCGTTGGATTTAGTCAGTAAAATAAGTTTTTCAAGTATTTTAAATTGACAATATATGATAAAAAATTGATAATAAATTTTCTTGCGGAGATAAGTTCTAATACTTCCAGGTACTTAGGATTATGATCACTGTTATAGCATATACAAATGTCTTGCATGTTAAAATATTCAAAAATTTATTTAATTTTGGGCTAGCAAGATGGTTCAGCGGTCTAAAGCACCTTCTTAGGAAAGCTTAGGCAACTACAGAACCATAGTTCAATCCCCAGCACCACATGCTGCACCTACCTCTCCCCTGGGCAGGCCAAGCCAGCTATAATAAAAAATTAATTTATTTAATTTTAATAATTTATATGTATGCATAAATTTATTTATATATCTATGTTACGCTATATTTATGTCCCTCGTTGAAAGTTGATACATGTCCATAATATACACTGAAGTTTTAATTCTTACTACCACCCCTGTTTCCCCTACCTACCCAAGTCATGGTCCCCTTCCTTTGAGCGAATAGGTTTTCACAGCATCTAACGTTTGCCTTCTTTGTGTGGAGTTGTTCTACATAAACAACCCGTCTGCACTGCCTTGTTTACCTCTTCCCTTTGGGCTTCATTTCTCCATCTTTTGATCCCCTATGACTTTGAGAATGATCTGTCTTCCTTCTTTTCTATCTTTTACTTTGTTCCTTATTTTTACTCTCAGTCTTTCCAGTAATGAAATCCATGTGATATTTAGACTTGTGCGGCTATTTCATTATACTTAACATTATGGCCTCAAGAGCATCCGGTTTCCTTTGTTGGTAAGAATTACCGTTTCAATTCCATAGAGTTGCTCAGAATTTTTTTATTTTTTTTATTCTCCTTAGGTAATCCATACATATTTAGGAATCTGTCCATTTCTTCTGTGTTTTCCATCCTATGAAAGTAAAGAGTTCCAAGGTAAACATTAATGATCTTCTGAATTTCCACAGGGCCCATAGTGATTTCATCTTTTCATTCCTATTTCATTAACTTAAGTGTTTCCTTTCCCTTTTTTCAATAATTTTGGCTAAGGACCTATCAATTTCATTTATTTTTCAAAAAAATCAGCTCTTCTTTTCATGAATTCCTATTTAATTTTTTTAGTCTACATTGCATCGATTTCTACTCTGGTTTTTATATCTTCATCCTTGGCATGTGCTTTACACGGGACTTCATTTTCTTTTCCTAGAAGTTCATTCATAAATTTGGTTCAGTTATGTTATCTTTTCGCTGACTTTTTTGTTCAGCTGATCTATCTCTGTGAGACAATAAAATGTTAAGGTTCACCCAGTAAGACTGTGCTATTCATTATTTGGTATTTTTCAGCCTTTACAATTTGTTTTATACAGTTATGTGTTTCTATATTTGGTACATGTGTATTGATGATTGTTATCTCTTCCTGTTGTAGTTTTTCAACACGTATGTAGTGACCTTCTTTATTTGTTTTCATTATTCTTGGTTTGAAGTTCACATCCTTTGCAGAATAGCAATCCTTGCTTTGTCTGGGTTCCTCTCACGCAGGATACTGTTTTCTATCCTCTGATTTTTTACAAATAAGACAGTTTTATAACAAAGAACAACTGTAGTAATTCATGATCACTAAACAAATTGTATAAAGAGTAATAAAAGATATCAAATAGGAGGAACAAGACAAAGTTAAACCACACATATAAATTACTGGCTTGTCTTGTAATTTTCTTTCTGTTTGCTTCCTACTTTTCTCTCCTCTGTTTAGGTCCTTTCTCTACTTGTTGGCTCATTTCTATGGTTGCTATTGGAACTGTATTAATTTTGTTCTTGTATTACTCTTTGTAGAGCTTGTTTCATGTTCATGACCATTTCTATTAATGGCTTATGTAAATGTAATGGTCTCAATTGGCCAGTCTAAAGAAACAGCCCAGCAGAGTCGGTCAAGAAATAAAGTGAATAATTTTGTATACAAGAAACATGTTTAAGTCAAAAAGAAAACTCATAGACTGAAAAAAAATGGAAGGATGAAAATAATACTTTACATGAGAGTAAGCCAGATGAGCAGTGGTTGCTAGTCTGTTTGCTGACGATATGTCTACATACATATCTTTAGTCCCTTCTTTCTTTTCTCTCCTCCATCCTAGTATTCTCTCCTTTTGAGCAGTTTCTGTCCCATTCACTGTATCTATCATACCTGTTCATCTTATTTACTCTTAAAAGATAGTTTTGCTGGGCACATCAACCTGGGCAGAACTTGTTTTATTTCCGTACCTTAAATACTTCACTCCAAGCACTTCTTGTCTTGATGGTTTGTGTTGAAAAATCAAAACAAAGCAACTGGGATAGGAAAAGAGGAAATAAAGAAGGAATATATATATATATATATATATATATAATATACATATTATATATATGCATATATATAGTATATAATATATAATATATATAACATATATACCTAATAGCTAAGATAATTTAGTTTTAGTACTGTTTTTATCGGCTTGTTGAAAGGAACAGTTAATGCTTAAATGTTTGATCAAACTTGCATGTCTATATGTCATAGTCTGAACAACTACTGTGAAGACAACAGTATGCAATATAAGAACCCTTCTTAATTTTTTACCATCTTGTTTTGATTTTTTTATTTTTATTGCTTTATTTTAATTTTTGTATTTTCTTTCTTTTTAAGAGTATAATCCCATTGGCATTTAATAGCAGGCCATATATGTTATGAAATGTGTCTACATTTTGTCCATGTTCTGGGAAAATGTGAACACAGACTATTTCATCTGGTGAAGGAAATTTCAAGACATCTTAGTATTCAATCTGTAGCTGAGCATTGTTGGAAACCTTTTACTAGCTGTATAGTGAAAACACTAGAACAGAAAAATATAAAATTATGTGAGCTTCAGCAAAGTAAAGTATTAGCATAGTTGAGGTCACCTGGAAAGATTAGTGTTCAAGGCAAGACAAGAATGTCTCAGAGTTAGCCATCCAGGCATTAGAGGCTGATGTAACAATAGCACAAGGGATCTTTGACACTGCTTAAGCTAACCCCAGACCTTGGCATTATTATGCAGGTGTTAGTTTTACATTTAAGGAAAATGCAAGAGTTAGAGTTGTGGAGGCTTCTACCCAGTTCAAGGCTGAAGATGAGTGTGTAGTGGAGACCAGTGGAAGTTAGAGATAGCAGAAATCCAGAACACTTACTAAGAAAAGGCACAAGAAGTAAATGGAGCTACTGTGACGTAGAAGTCGTGTACACTAAAACTAACAATGCTGCAGTTGGGATGTTGCCAATTTTTTGAGGCAACCATTTTACCACAATATGCTTTAGAGGCTGGAGAGAGAATTATAAAATTTAATGTTTGCCTTGATTGGTCAGTCCACCTTTGGTCAACTTTGTTTCTATCTACTTATTCTTCCCTTTTGGAAAGGGAGTTATTGTCCTGTGCAATATTGCCATATTGTGCCATATTGGAAGCTTTGATAGCTCTCTCTTTCCATCAATGCTGAATATATTAAAATTTTAGTGATTCTTAGAGAAAGATAAAACGTATTTTGCACAAAAAGATGGACATGCATCTTCTTAGACCTAGTGGCATAATAAGTTGGGTGTAACAGTTAGATCTGAAGTATCACCCAAGTGATTTGGAAGGGGACTGGAACACAATGATGCTATATTCATCCATGGATTTGTCCATTGATGAGCTCATAACTGACTTGTGTGGATATTCTACCTGGTTGAGGAAGGTCATGGGAGATGTGACATGGAAAAGTGTATCTTGTTTCCTGCTCCTTTTTTCCCCCACTTATGGTCACCATTACATGCTCAGCTTTTTGCTAAGCAGAGTCTTTGTCTAGAGCATTTCTATATTTGAGCCAGGCAAGCATCGATTGAGTCACCTAAAACTGACTCAATGTAAACTCCTCCTATATTAAGCTGTGAGTGTCCAGATTTGTCCTAAAAGGGAGAATGACTAAGACAATAAGATGGATAAAAATATAATTAAAGTGAAATTAATTTGCTGATGTATATAAGAAACACTAGGAATTCTATTCCCTATTAGTCTATGTATTTGTGACAATTTTCTTAGTAGATATGAATTTACAATTTTCTTTCTTGTAATACTTATAAAACAATGTGAAAATTATTTATTTCTCCTCATATATTTTTATTAAAACATTGTGAGACATAACTCCTTTATTTCCTGAACTATTTAATAGAAGTTACTGAAGAAACTATTTGAATCCATAAGCATCTTCAAAGAAATGTTTTGGTAATTAATTCAGTTTCTTTGGAAATATATAGTTAATTAAGTTTGAATTCATTTTAGTCTCAAAAAATTAAATTCCAAATTGTCAAATATAATAGCATAAAATTATGCAGATGTTTTCTTGCATTTGTAGGAATTTGAATATCTGTAGGATTTGTAGGATTTGAATATCTGTAGGAATTCTAAGAGTGTTTAAAATACTAACATTCCTTAAGTAATGTTGATAATTTAGTTTTTCTTGAGTAGTATTTTCTATCAGCATTCTTAATGTTTTTAAAGCTACTAAGTTCTGTCTTCCACTACGTTGTCTACTGTTTTGTAGTACTGATATTCATTTTTTTCTACTTACATCTCTTTTATTGAAATTTGGTCTATTTTGTTCTGTTTGTCTTCAGAAAATATTTTTGTTTGATATGGAATTCTAAGTTAATATATTTCTCTTTCAGCAATTCAAATAAATTCATCTTTCTTTGGGCTTACATTATTTCTAAAATAAATATATATCCTCCTTTGTCATCATTTTACTGTAGTGCTTATTTTTCCTTAGACAAAAAACTTACTTCATTGCACTTGCTTTTCAGCAAATTGGCATTGTTCCCTATTCTTTTCATAGATTTTTCTTGCATTCTGTGTTGATATCACTGGATACCTAAACTTCTTTGATCTGTAAATTGTAGATTTTAATTATTATGGCATTTTAGGCCATTATTTCTTCAAATAATTTATTTTCCTTTTATTTTCTGTCTTACTTATATAAATAAAATTTGTGTGCTTATCTTCTAATTCATATTTCCTATGTACTATACTCTATTGAATTTTAGTAGTGTCTTTGAATTTCATTCTACATATTTTCTATTAAATTTTCTAGTTCAATGAATTCTTTTCTCATGTATTTTATGTAAGGATTGTTTTTTTTCTTCTTTCTCTCTCTTTTCTCTCCTTCTTTCTTCTTTCTTTCTCCCCCCCCCCTTTTTTTTTTCTTTTTGTTATATTGAGACAGGGTTTTGCTGTGCAGTTCAGTCTGGCTTTGATCTACCTTTGTAGCCCAGGCTGATATCACACTCTCAATGATCATCTTGCCTCAGCCTCATGAATTCCACACAAATTACAGAGAAGGTAAAAATAAGAGATATGTATTACTTATGCACAGAAATACACATTCCTCTCTCTTTCTCTGGAGATATTGTGAGAGGCTGTGAGAGATAAGCTTCTGTTTCACGGAGGTTTTTTGTTCTTATGGTAGTGGTGGTGATGATGTTGTTGGTAGTGGTGGTGGTAGTGGTGTGGTGGTGCTGGTGCTGGTGCTGGTGGTGACAGTGAGGGTGGTAGTGATGGTGGTGATGGTGGTGGCAGCAGTGGCTGTGCCTGGTGGTAGCAATTTTTATTCCTTCAGCTCCCACAGATGTCACATTCCTTCTGTTATGAGCTGTGCATAAACATATGCAGGGTGTGTCTTTAGGTTCTGAGAACATTTCCCGATGTGCTTGGCCATCATTTTTTCAAGTTTCACTTTGTCCTTCCATTCCCGAATCACAAAGTGATGTTTTCTTCTTCCTTGCTGTCTTTGGTTCTCTTTCTTTGTTCTATTAAGCCTCAGATACTACTTGTGCTATGCGCTGCAGTTATGTTTGGAGTAGGGAGTTCTTAGTATTCCTGTTCTTTGAATTTCTTCTGGATTTCCATCCTATTATATCAATTGCTTAGTAATTTTCAGTGAATGATTGATCTTTATAAAAATACAGAACATAAAGCTCTATAATGTTAACTCTGAAGAGTAGAGACATATAAATTTGTTTAGAAGGTAGAGACATTAGCAACTTTATTAATTTCATATACTTACTGTATCCAAGGTGACATGACTCTAGGCTGTAGTACATGAGATTATTAGTCTATTTTCAATTTCCCATTCCACCTAAAACTTTCTCCCAATATATAAGCCCTTTGCCTGCCAAGTCAAACAACATTCCACTTTATTTGGTGAAGAGGTCACATATTCAGATTCCTTACTTTTTTCCAGATTATACACATATATACACATACCACAAACATGTACACAATACACACACACACATCAGTGTATACATGATTCCTATGATTACTAAAGCAAATTAAGTTTTATGCTATTACCTTAAATAAAAATGTACTTCCTTCCTTTCTCTCTCCCTGTTTTCCTTCCTTTCCATCTTTCTGGCTTTTTTTATTTGTTTGTTTGTTTCTCCTTTTGCTTTGTTTCCACTAAAACTTCCTGCTTTTCTTATTTCCTTTTTCATATCAGACACTTGTGCAATAAGTTATTAATGATTAGGATAACTTATAGATTTCACACCAATTTAAACTTTAAATCACTAAACAAGATGCCCCAAGACTCACATCATTTTATTATAAAGAATATATTAGGGCTGGGGAGATAACTCCGTGGCACAAGTGCCTGCCTGGCAAGTGCAAGGTCATGAGTTTGAACCCCAGTCACACACACACAAAAAAAAAATAATATATTATACAGTATTTTACCATTATATAGAGAGACAAAACATGAACATATTTTTTTCCAGTAACAGCATCAAAATTATGGATCATGCAGAAAAATCTACCTAAATATGAAACCAGTGCATTAATCTTAATGATATTGTAATGTTCACATAGTTTTCTTCATCTCATTCTTTCTGATAGCCACCTATATGAAATGGAAGAGGGAGGGTAGAGAAGAAAAATGCATGTCCTGTCCTGCAAAAGCCTATGAAATATTTAATAAAAGAAAGCATTGTATGTGTGTTGCATAAATTCAATACTTTTCTACAAAACCAAAGTTACTGAATGCAAGAGTAATAATTCATGAATAAACTTTTGAAACAGCCTTTTTACCTTTGAGGAATAAAATGTTTCTCCTTCATTGATATTTTATTGCAAGAATTTGAAAATTCAGATTGTCTTACAAGCATAATAAAGGAAATCATAGTTATTTACTTGCCTTCTATTTTGGTTGAGATCATATACTTACAATTTCATTTATGTTTCTGTGCCTAATGTATTTTAAAGACATTGGACTTCATTGCTTTGTTTTCTTCAATTTGTTCATTTTGTTACCAAAAATTTTGGAAACTAAATTGGATTAGTATATTTCTGCAGAATAAAAACTTGATTGCCTAAACAAAGCTTTAGTCATGATAAAAGATTCTGTAATGGAAAACTGAAATCAGTAAAATGACTAATTCATATTATAAAAATATCCATTTAACTATAAAGTCATTTTTTGTTTAAATGGACAATCTTAACAATAGTCCTAGAAAGTTCAAACTCCAACTCTGGTTTACACGGTCATTTCTCATTGCAAATCATAATAAAACCTTAAAGCACTCTATCAAAGGTTAAACAAAATTCAAATCTTTTCCTCATAATAGCATCAACTACTTTTCACAAATTTCTGTTTTGGAATATAAAGATACCAGTAAAGATTTTCCAATCCTTAAGAAATAATGTTTATCTATATGCTCAGCAATAGTTATCAACTCATATATTGTAAATACTTTCCTATCATTGATTAAACAGTGCAAATGAATTAGAACAGAGAGAAATTGATACCTTTTCGTACAAGTTAACTAGAAATGTGTTATCATTTTGATTTTAGAAAGGTGGCCCTAGTGTTCACTGATTTTCTTTTGTTATAATGTGCCGGGTTAAAGAATATGTTACAGTTTTCATCATGATGTACTATGATACTATATTTGTACTTTTATGGTTATAAATTGTGCCCTAAAATAATTGTGCAGAAGACTTGCATCTATGTTTTTCATTAAGAATCACTTCCACCATCAGTTGTACTCTCTTTACTTGACTTTTAAATGACAGCATCTTTATGCCATAACATTCCATGAATGTTGTTATCGTCATTTAGAAAGGAATTAAAAATCTCATTTTGTCCTGAAAGAGTACCCTGTCTCCCATAAATTGTTTATTTTCTTTAATGTAGTTGTCATCTAAAAATGTTCCTCACACTTGAGTGCTACAGGTATTTTTATTTTGTTGCTTCAGAGTTCTTCCTTTTACATATAATAGTTCGGTGAGCAAAGGAGTTCAGTTTCAATTGTGAAATTTTAGTACAACAAATACAAATGCTCCTCGCAAGATTTGCCTTAGAAAACAGATTGGCGTTCCAATAAATCTCTATGTAAAGTGAGTTTTGATGTGTAGTCACTTGTTTTCTGTATTTAATTTCATAATCTAAAATTCTCTATAAAAGGAAATTAAAATGTCTGAAGTGATTTTTGAATTGAATCTCTGAATATCTGCATATATCAATAACATAAATTAAAATTGTCATTGTGATGTTTAACATTTATTTATTTATCTATTTATTTATCTATCTATCTATCTATCTATCTGTTTATTTATTTATTTATTTATTTATTTATTTATTTAGCAGAACAGGGGATTGAGCTCAGGTCCTTGCATTTGCCAGGCAAGCGCTTATTCTACTGAGTTTTTTCCCCAGCCCCCAACATTTTTAACAGTACATAATCATGCAGTTAACCAAGCAATATTTCAATGCGAAAAAAAGACAGTAATTATTGAATGTGGTATCACTGTCCTAAGAAATGAAATCAAGCTTTTTCACTTAAAAGACCAGGAAATAAATGGTTTCAAATGATATGCATTTGTCTTAGATGTATGTAAAACATTAAGAATAATAAAAAGCAAATATATTGAGAAATTCCAAGGGCATATTATTTCGTAAAATCCTAAAAAAACAATTAGCTGTAACTTAATGAATAAGATATATAACTAAATAGTTGCTTTACATAGATGTATACTTTTTTCATGGACTCTTGATACACATTTGATGAAAACTATTGATGAATATCACTTTCTAATGGGGTAGTTATGAAAATATTTACAATTTCAAATAAATTCATTTGATTCTTGAGGTTCTGAACTTATTCTTTATTAATTTTTGATATCACTAGTAAAGTTACAGATAATAATTTATAGCTATGCTAGCATTGCAAAAGCTTTATGAATGATTCCTAAAAAATTCAACTTCTAGCATAACAGTGCTAAAAAATTTGAATATTTTTTGCTGACATGGTGAATTAAGAACTATTTTCTCCCAGGGCATTCTGCACTGTTATTTATATATGAGTACGTTGGCTTTCTTGGAATATAAGAATGATATTATTTATTCAACTTTAGTTTCATCTGTGACTTTCAAGAGCATATTTTAAGAAAAATAAACATGCAATGGGGACCTAATTCATTAATAAATAGAGCCCCATGGACTACAAATATGCCACCTATATTATTATGCATTATATATACTGGATATTCATGTTTCTGTGAAATATATTTTGTGCTTTATGATTAAAATGAGTTATTAACATTCAAATTTAAAGCCAATTAATGCTTAAAAGTAAGATAAAATATAATTAATCTTTAAGAAGTCACTTTATATATACACAGAAATTATTTTAAGAACATGAAATTTTATTTTACAACCCTTCCAAAAAGTATGAAATTACAAGAAATGTCACCTATTTCAGTTATAAACTTTTCTTTCTTTAAAGAAAGTATAATTTTACTTCACTTTGGGTTCTTATTATTTCATTGGCAAAAGAAATAAGGTTTGAACACATAATTTTCTGACACATAACCAAAGCCAATTAGTTTTAACTCCGAAATACATATGTAAAACAAAACATTTTTAATCTTTTTAAATGGAATGCTGACTATTTTACATTGATGCTATTTATTTAATAGGGTAAATGCTGTTACTTGCCCTAAATGGATTTTACTTATGACAGATTTTATTTTAAGATCCAGTTAGGCCTGGGAAGACTGTAGTTCAGTGGTAGAACATGTACAATGCATCTATAAGGCGTGGTTTCTATCTACAACATTAAATAAATGAGGGAATGGAGGATAAAGAGAAAGGAATAACACCAAGCAAAAAAAAAAAAATCATGACTACTAAACATTAGTAAACCCTTAAATAATTCTGTGTGGGTGCAGAATACTTACAAGACTAAAAGTTCCCAATTATGAAGAAAATTTGGTCAAGAGTGGGAATTGTCATTTAATAATAATAGACTATTCTGAGTGCCAAAGATAAGAAAGATCTGTCGAAAAATTAACACTAATATTAAAGTAACATAGAAAAGAAATTGAGGGGCAGTGGATAGCTCAGCAGACTAAGCACCTGGTTAGACAAGTTCAGGGACTGTAGTTCGATCCCCAGCATGACATGCCACACTGAGCCAGCCACCTAGTCCAGGCATAAATGGTACACTTCTATAATCCCATTGCTGGGGAGACCGAAAACTGGAGGATCACTCTGAGTTGGAGCTGTGTAGTGAGACCCTGTACCAAATACATTCAAATAACAAATTTTATCCTATCAGTATTTGCCAGCAGTAGCCTTACTTATGCTAAAACACTTCTCCCTGAAAAAAATATGTTATGAGACTATATTCTAAATAATTATAATATATTTACCTTTAACACACACATACATTCAGATTATAGCATTCGCAATTTTAAAAATATTCTTTAATCTATACTTATTTCATTGCATGAAAAATGGTGTTATATACAGTGTGCATAGGTTTCATAAAGTTGTGCATATACTGATTTTTGGTACCAGAAATTGAGCTTGGAAGCTTGTGCTGGCTGAGCATGGGCTTATGCCGCTGAGAGATATCCCCAACTGCAGATTTTTTGTTTGCAATAGCTCATGACCACTCCAGTTTTACTTTGAACAAAGTTTGTCTCCAAACCTCAATGCTAATCGTTAACAATGTGATGTTGACTGCAAAAAATAGAGTCCAATATGTGTCACTGACTCTTTTGTCAAAATTAAAATCACAGAGCTTGGGGTTGGGTCTTTCTTCTTTATTCCAGATCATTTGTTAAAATTCTGTGACTTCATTTTGTTTATTTCCAGCACCATGCTGTATGTATCACTGTTGCTATAGGCACTGTAATCTTAAATTGAAGATTGTAATGCCTCCTTCTTTGCTCTTATTCGGGATTTCTTTGGTCGTTTTTTAGTATCATCTGGTTCCATATACATTTAGGTTTTTTTTTTCATCTCTATAAACAAAGCTGATGATACTTTAATTGGATTGAACTATACATATAATTTTATTATCATAGACATGTTAACAACATAAATTTTGCCTTTCCAAATAGTGTATGCATGTTCATATCTACCATCCTCCTGAAACGTTCTTTTGAATGCAATAGTTTTCACTATAGAGGTCTTCCAATTCCTTGGATATGTTGATCCTTCAGTATTTACTTTTTGAAGCTATTATGAATGGTATTATTTTGCTGATTTCTTTATTCATGGGTTCTTTATTTATGGGAACACTATTGACTTTTGAATATTTATTTTGTGCCCTCAGATATTTGTATATTTGTTTATTTGTTCTAAGAATTTTCATGAAGAGATTTTGAGTCTTCTAAGTAAATTAGCACACTCCATAAAAATAGTCTTTTTATTTTATTTTCTTTTATATTTTAAAGAGAATTAAAAATAGTGAAAAAAGAAAATTGGCATTATGCAGAATTTCAGTAAACAAAATAACAGGAATTAAACAATGGTTTAATTGTTTTCATATGGCTGTCTTCAAATTAGTTGTTCAGATTACCAGATATATGTATTTGAAATTGGTTTTAAAAGTTATAAAAAATTAAAAAGGAGAAAAAAAAAAGCATTACATGCTCCTTTCAATATACCAGCAGAAATCAAGAGTACATACAAACACAACTACAGAGACATTCAACCACCTTATCTTTGACTAAAGGACCAAACATATTCACTTGAAGAAAAATAGCTTCTTCAATAAATAGTCCGGGAAACATTGGGTTTTCACATGCCTAAGGATAAAATAAGAACCATTTTTATCACCATTGTTTCAGTCACTCTTTTCTTGTTGCTGGGACAAAATACCCAACACTCAAAATTAAGAAAGGAAAGGTCTATTCAACTCAATTTTTCAGGTTTCAGTCCATTTTTCAGTCTATACTCAACTGGTTCCAAGGCAGCGTAGCACATTGCAGAAGGCAGCAGTTCATGGTAGCAGAAAACAGCAAATCAAAAGGAGGAGATGCAACTGTGGCTTCTTGCAATCCTTTTTCACTTCTCCCAAGCTGACTGTAAAGACCAGCAATCCTCCAGGAAAGTGGCACCATTCTTTTGATGCTGATAGTAGACTAGAGCTCTTCTGAGGAATGTTCAAATGTAAGGAACAAGTGGGATGAGGAAGAGGACAAAAGAAAAAAGGACAGAAAAAGTAGCTTTTTCAAAAAATTAATCCTGTGAAAACTAACTATTCCACATGTGTAACAGTGAGCATAGACTCATATCTCTTAACCTGAGCTAAAATTAAATCAAAATTGATCAAAAACCTAGACATATAATCAGGAATACTGAATCTTCTGGGTGAAAATTGGTAGAAGTCTTGATGAGACTGGCATAGAAAAAGACTTCCTGAACAGAATTTCTATCATACAAGATGTAATATCAAGTCAATGAGTGGAGATATATTAAACTGAAAAGTTTCCACACAGCAGAGGATATCACCAGCAGATTAAACAGAAAAGCTGAGGAATGGCAAAAAAAGATATTTCTAGTTGGCCTGTTAGGAGTTAGAATATGTCATGACTCAAAACTCAAATCTTCAAAATAAATGTCCTACCAAAAATGGAAAATCAAAATTAATGGCAACCTTTCTAAAAATGAAGCATAAGTAGCCAATAAATACATGTAATTATTTTAAGCATCTTTGTCTAGAAGAGAAAAGAAAATCAAAGAACTAAAAAAATAACCGATGCTGGTGATGTTACAGATGAAAAGGAACATTTTTCCAATGCTATGACAATGTAAACTAGGACAAAGCCTGCCATAGAAATTGAGAGGGGAGCAGTGTCCTTCAGAGGGTGTGGAGACTAGATAAAAGCAGGAGAATCTTGTATGGTATTGATCTGAAGAGTGACTATAATAAGTAACAATAGTATAGTTACAAAAGGAAAGAAGACTTGTAAAATTTTCACCATGACACTATGAGAATCACTATGGAGATTTCTAAAAGGTTAAAATATAAATTGCGTTTGACCCAGGTCTACCTCCTCTAGGTATCATCCTAAAAAGTTAAAATCATCATATTACAGTATATGAGCATAATCATATGATAGCTGTACAACTGGAAACAGCTATCTTATGCAAACAATCTGTGTAACTATCAAAATATTATGAAAATAAACTACATAGTAACAATATAATCCAACTTGCTCACGAAAAAAATGAATTTAGTCACTGTTAGAAAAAAAATTTGGAATTTAAGGCCATACTTCTAAGTGAAATAAGTCAGCACAGAATGTAGAATACTTTATAGTTCCTTTAATATGAAAGACACAAGGTCAAGCATGGTGTCCCACTCCTGCAATCCTAGGACTTGGTAGCCCAAGACAGCATTAAGTGGGAATGAAGAGATCAATTATAATGTAGAGGAACACAACACACTGAGAAAGTGTTACAAACTTTAAAAGGTAAGAAATAATTTCAACAGTCACAACCTTTAGGGAGTTGCAATGATTTATTACAATAAAGCCACAAAAAAAAAAAAAAAAAAAAAAAAAAAAAAACATTTTAAACACCAAGCTGCACAAGGCATTATTCAGATAAAATACTTGATTCTGGAGGAACTAAGCAAACAAATCAAAGAAGCTATTATATGTATATGCAGAGCTACAGTTCCTAAAACCATAAGTCCTTCCTGAGTAAACGTACAACACACAGCAATGGACTAAAGGTTGGCACAATGCAAACAACAAAAATATCACAAGTTCAAAATGTTGCATTCTATTGAACTTTTTCAGCACAATACAGTAAATTTGAAAGTAACAAGAAATCTAAAAATAAGGTAAATTATTCTTTCTTCAGAAAATAATAATTATAAAGAAAGCCATTAATTAACTTATAGAAAACAAAACAAGAAAAAATGCATTTACTGTCTCTTAATATTTGAGAATAATCAAAATATTGTACATCATAATTTATAACTTATTTTAACAAATAATCACATAAATTAGATCATGAGATAGGAACATTGAAAAAACCTTAGGTTAAAAATAATTAAAATTTGAGGTAAACATCTTGAAATAATGAAGCAACAGATAAAATGTAATGATTTTTACTTACCGCTATTATTTTTGTAATTTTGCATTCAGGTGGCTGATTCATTTGTTTTATTATTTCAGTAAGTAAAGCAAATATTTAGGATTATATATTTTTCTTGCTTCAGCATTAGCAATATTAGGTATTCTAATATAGTATGTTCTTGTTATTTGACCTGTTAAAAAGGCATAGTTACATCTTGTTTGACATTTAGGCAAAGAAGTTGCCTAAAAGTATCTCCTATTACATATTTAACTTGGGCCCAGGCATATAGCTAAGTAGCATAAGCACTTGCCTGGCAAGTGCAAGGTCCCAAGTTTGATCCCTGGTGTCATTAAATAAATAAATAAATAATTTAATTCCAACCTATCTAAAGATTGTGGCCTTATTTGCTTTGTATCTTACAATTTAGCAAATGTAGTGGTTGATACATCCTGTCAACTTGGCTGGATGACTCAGTGGCCCAGTTCCCTGTTGGTGGGAGCCCTGCCCTGGGATACAATTGGTTCTTCCCTGGAGCATGACCAGGACCTGCTTAGGATATGATTGTCTTCTCCCTAGGAGCGGGATCAAGGGCCCATCCTGGAGTATGATTGGTTCTACCCTAAGGCATAATGGGCCCACATCACAATGTCTGAGCTCAAAGAGACTTTTTAAAGGACTGAGAAAGGAGTCAAGACTTCACTTCCTCAGAGAAGCTTCTGTCTTCACATTCAGCCTGGACTTCATCATCACTGGCTTGCAGTGCAGACTTTTCACCATCCATTACAGACCCACCAGCCAACAGACAGAGACTTACATAGAGTGCTGCAGTGAAGTCCAGACCTTGGGATTGAATTCTTTAGTCCGGAGCGTGCAGACGCCCTCTACAAGCTTTCTCATCTGACTCTGTGGATGACTACTGTAAACCAATCTTATAATTCCTTATAGACTGTATATTTTGTGTTAATATCCATTCCTTATATTATATCTATTCTGTTCCTCTAAGTAAAACCCTGACCAATACAGCAAAATTTTGCATATGATCACATAGACAATCATTGTGATTAATACTCTATAGCCATGACAAACTATTATTTCATTCTACAAAAGTTTTACAGAATGTATACACATGAATGCATATTAATACACACTCAGTATACATATGTATGTCTCCCATGTATATATGTTTATATTTATATATTGATATATATAGTTTATAATAATTCTGAAAATAAACTTAGATGTTTATATAAGTCTATTATGTCCATCATACAGTAATAAGTGATCTATGCACACTCTTTGTTTTCATCCCTAATCAAATGCTGAAATTTCTATTCTCAACTTTCCAAGTATCATTGCATTTATTTTTCTTTATTTTAAGCTTTCATGTGTCTTATATTTTTGAGGCAAATGTATTGGATATGTTATTATAACAGTTAAAATGTTTTTTCAACTCTATTTGTAGTAGAATTTCTTTGTAGCTACATGTGAATATTTTGTTCATCCCTTCCCTGGTAAGAGACCTGACCTATCATCAGAGATGCAGGGTGATTTATCTTCCCTGGACAGCCAAGGTGATTTTCTGCTGCCTTTAGTTGGAGCAAAGAGAAAAAAATGAAATAAAACATTAATCTCCAGCTAGTATATCTGTCTTGAAATGTCATCTCAGTACATACATTTTCATTTCCCATCTAGAAACAAATCATGATGTTAAAAATATGAAAAATGAGAGAAATCAAGAAGGTCAGAATTCTGTTAATGGAATTCTCCTATCTGTGGGCCTTTTTAATGTTCAGTAGTATGTACAAAATATATCAAGTCTTATGGCAATATTGATATGATATTTTAAAGTACAATAAATGTAGGTCAATGAGAATGAATACCCCTTGTACTCCGAAAAACACTGAAAATTTTAACTTGAAAATCTGAAATTTGTGAGTATCATTATATAGTAACTGATTTATTTGGAAATTTACTTTTTTAGTTTTATTATTTGGAAATTTAAAATGATTTCAAGACATAATTAAGCAATAATATACCCAAAACATTTCAAATAGATTTGTGTCTTAAGTTCTGTGCATTAAATGATATGACTTACTTTATGTTTTCTCCACAGATACACAGTAAAATTTTAGTATATGTTGTCTAATAATTTACTCCTTTTAAACAGATAATAAAGTTTATTTATCATGTATTATTTGTCCATTCATCATTGATTTACACTAATCCTAAACCTATAAACTGTGTCTACATACATATTACTCAAACAAAAATTAAAATCACTGGCTTAACTAAGTTTTAAATGCTTACTTTCCCCACAATAATAATATGCAAATAATTATGATTACTGACATGGCTCTTATGAGAGTTGCTCTTATTTGAAACTCTTTTTGTCATTGAAATAAATATTTTTCTATTTTCATATACCACTCATAATTATAATAAACTTGTTTTACAGTGTTTCCAAGTCTTTAAGGTAAATAATCAGACACATTTAGGATATTGTTAAAATATTTTGATGTTTATTTCGTTTTAGTGAAACCATGTTAACCATAGTGATTTTTTCACTTTTTGTTTCCTTTCTTTCTCTCTCTCTCTCTCTCTCTCTCTCTCTCTCTCTCTCTCTCTCTCTCTCCAGAGTATACAGGGTCTCACTATATAGACTGAACTCATAGTGACTCTCCTGTTTTTAGCCTCCCAAGCACTGGAATTATAGGCACACGCCACCACACCCAGCCTCAATCACTGTCTCAGTGCACACTGCAGACTGGGCTAGGACAGCAGGCCTGGGGATCAAACCCCAACAGCTGTACTCTGTCTGCCTAAGCAGGTACTTTAGTCTGCTAAGCTATTAGGCCATTTTCTGTATATTATGTGTACCCTTTTCCTTTTCTAAGTAAATAATTTCATTAAATTTTTCTTAGATTACACATTTTGTCTCCCAAATATTTTATTATAGCAGTAAGTCAGTGAGATTTATATGATCACTTCAGGACTAAAATACACTAAGATATCACTAAATACTGTACTGTTTTTATGGCTTAGTAGTATTTCACTACATACTTTTTAAAATTTCTTCCTCAGTTGGTGGGCATTTTGGTTGTTTACAAAATGCAGTTATTACAAATTGTGTGTTGTAATATATGTGCACATATATCACTGTGGTAAGATGCTTTTAATTCTTTTGGGAAGATACAAAAGGAACTAACCAAACCATATAGGACTTCTATTCCTAGGTTTTGAGGAGTCCTCACCGATTTCCACAGGTGTAGCACCAGCTTACACTCCCAAGAACAGTGGAGTAGGGTTCCTTTTTCTGTACAGCCAAACCAGCATTTGAAATTGATTGATTTATTGGTAATAGCCATTCTTTCTCAGATAAGATAGAATCTTAGTATCTTTTTAAATTTGCATATCTCAAGTGATGTTCAACACTTTTGCTTGTATTTATTTCCAATTTCTGCTTTTACTTGTAAGAAAAATGTATTCATCTCAGATGACCAATTTTGGGAAGGGTCTTTTAATTTAGTGGTTTTGATTTTTTTTTAATTCTTTAATGTATTCTAGATATTAGCTCTTTGTCTAAGGGAACAACTGCAAAAAGCTTTCCCCATTCTGTGGGCTCTCTTTTTACTCTGTTGTTGATTTCTTTTGTTATGCCAAACTTTTAAATAAGATGAAATCCCAGACGCTGATTCTTTGTAATATTTGTTAGAAAGTCAGAGTTTCATTCATGAAGTCTTTGCCTAAATTTATTGTCTCAGTTACTCTTCTCTCTTTGCTGGGACAAATACCCAACACTCAAAATGAGGGAAGAAAAAGGTTTAATTAGCTCACAGTTACTGGAGGTTTCAGTCCTTATTCAGCTGGATCCAAGGCAGAGAGACACATTACAGAAAACAACTTTAATGGAAGCTGGAAAAGAGCAAGAGAGCAGGGAGAGCTGCCTGCTCAAGCAGCTAAATTCTCTTTCTTCCTTACATTGAAATGCAAATCATCTGCACCAGGGCAAGTGTGCAATCCATTTGCACAATAATCAGTTACAAATTCCAGAAGCTGTCCCATGACTGCATGAGGCTTTGGGGGAACACCTATGCACAAAACATAACATTCCACCCCTGGACTCCCAAAGACTCATGCACATCCCTTTATACAAAAGACATTCTAGTCCATTTCTAAGAGTTGCCAGCCCCAAGTTTCAGCATCGCTGAAAAGTCCAAGTCCCAAACACTGTGAGCCCCCTTACAAATGCAGTTAAACCCATTCAATATTCAAAGGCACAAGATACACATTACCATTCTAAAAGGAACACACAGCAGGATACCAAGCATTGGGACTAACACAAGTCCAACATCCAGAAGGACCAGCACTAAATCCTGTAGGTACTTGTAGAACATACAAAGCACTCTGTGGCAAATTATAAGCTCCATGTGGCTCCACCCCTACAGTACTCTTGGTGGATGTAGCTTTCATGGTTTCTCTCTCAGGCAGGTTTTGCTCACACTTTGCACAATCCATGTTCCTGGCTTTTTCAAACTTCTGGGGTTTTCACTGAATAGGCTTCTCACTCACAGCTTTCACACCACCCTCAGAGACACACAGCCTGGCCTCCCAGGCCTTCTGAAATCTAGGTGGAAGCCTTCTTAACCTAACAACTCCTTTGTTCCCAGTGCACCTAAAACAACTGCCACGTGGATGATGCCAAGGTCTGCTGCCCGCTGGAGCAGTAGCCAGTCTTCCCTCTCTCTTGGCTGTAGTAGTTGAATGCATGGATTACTGAGCACTCTGACCCTGATTCCAAGGAATAAATTCTCCATGCCTGCATCATTCTGGAACCTGGTGTGGCCTCCTCCATTCTGAAACAAAGGGCTCAGTGGCTTTTTCCTCAAGGCAATGTCTCTGACCTTTGCAATTCTGAGGCTGCAAAGGGTAGAGCCCTTCCACCTCCTGTGATGTCCTTGGGCCATCTTTTCCATTCTCTGGTTCATACTCAGCAATGGAGATCTTCTTAGCTCTATCTTTGCAGTCCACAGTTTTATTGGCACTTACTTTCTGGTCAAACTAACAACATTTTGAGCCATCCTGCTTAGCTCTTTGCTCCTGATTTGCAACATAAATCTGGCTAAAAGCCCCCAATAGCAGCATGCCACTGCCCCAATATTTGGCTGCTTTGAAATATCTTTTGAAATATTCATCAGCCCTCCTTGCTTAAATTAAGTCTTAGGCAAAGTTTCTGGCACGAGCAAACTGCAGATAACTTCTCTGCTAAGTCAAAACACAAATGATCCGGAGTCTAATAACCAATGCAGTCCTTCTTCCCAGCAGGGACCTCCCCAACCTGGTCTTTACAGGCTGGCTTTCTGTCAGCCTTCTGGTCTGTGCTCTGACCAGAATCTCCCCTACAGAACAGCCGAACCTTTTCCAGTTCTTTATCAGTAGAAAACCTTTCCAAACCATTCCTATCTCTTCCCAATAAGCCACTTCCCAAAACTTGTAATCCATATGGTCAGGTATCAAATTCTGACTTAGTCACTCTTCTCTCAATACCTGACACTCAAAATGAGGGAAGGAAAAGTTTATTTAGCTCACAGTTACTGAAGGTTTCAGTCCATATTCAGCCGACTCCAAGGCAGAGAGACACATTGCAGAAAACAACCTTTAATGGCAGCTGGCAAAGAGCAAGAGACCTGGAGAGCTAGCTGCTCAAATAGCTACCTTCTCTTTCTTCCTTACACTGAAATGCAAATCACCTGCGCCAGGGCAGACGTGGCATCCATTTGCACAATGATCAATTACAAATTCCAGAAGCTACCCCATGACTGCATGAGGCTTTGGGGGGACACCTATACACAAACCATAACAGTTATGTCTTCAAGTGTTCTGTCTATTTTACTTTCAGCAAATTTAGTATTTCTGTTGCAATGTTTACGTCTTTGATCTATATTCATTTTGGTGATAGGCAGGGCTCTGTATTTTTGTCTTCAACATGTATAAAGACAGTTTTTCCAGTATCATTTATTAAAGAAGCTTTATCCCAATAAAGGTGTTTTGTGAGAGATAAGTTGTTGGCTGAGTATGTTTGGAGTTATTTCTGAATCTTCTATCTTTTCCACTCACTCTAAAGTCTGCTTTTTTCCACTATAATGTTGTTTTGTCACAGTGTCTTTGTAGTAAAATTTCAAGTCAAGGACTATAATACCCCATGTCTTAGTTGCTTTTTCCTTATTGCAGGAACAAAGTACCCAACAATCATAATTAAGGAAGGCAAGATTTATTGAGCTCGCAGTTAGGGAAGGTTTCAGTCTACACTCAGCTAGCTCCAAGGCAGTGTGTCAAATCACAGAGAGCAACCATTCATGGTGGCAGAAATCAGCAAAAAGCAAGGGAAGGGCAGCAGCTGGGGCTTCTAGCTAGTCCCTCTCTGCTCCTTACAATTGGATGTAGATTATCTGTCCCAAGTGCAAGTGTAATGCTCACACTCATAATCTCAGCATTAGATTAAAAATTAATCACAAACTCCAGAAGACACCTCATGACTGCACAAGACTTTGAGAAGAGGGGACAACTGGACACAAACCAATAACAGCCCTTTCTTTGCAAAAGGAAAGGTAAAGTAATAGGGAGGAGAGAGGCAGTAATGAATGAAGGGAAAATAAAAATGAATTAGAAAAGATGGATGAAATGGGAAACAAAGCTTTGTAAATGAGGAAGGTAAGAGGAGTTGAAGTGTGGGAAAGAGAATGGGGAAAAAAGCACTCAAGATAGATATAGGTACAAATTTCCTACAATAAATGAGATCATTATACCTATCTAAATGATGTCAGTGAATTTAATAATAAAAATGCTAACATATAGCGATGGAAATTCCTACCTAGATTCAAATTTCTCACAGTGTCATGAGAAGAATGTAATAAATCTCTACATGCATCATTTTATGATTGTTACATCCAAAGTTCTGTGGTAAATTATGTAAAGCTTTGGTTTAGCAGCTCCTATAATTTTATTCTCAGAAACTGTCAAAATAAAATTTGTAGACAGCTTCAGAGAGTTTATGTTCACCTAGGGCATGTCTACCAACACTTTTCTATTAGATATCGAAACATGAAAATTTTAAAATATTTGTTCATTTTAAAACAATGAAAACCAGCATACCACATATCAGAATAATACATTAAATATCTCTTTTTTCAATGTAGTTTACTACAGGGTCTAGAGGGTCTCTGAGTAAGCTTACTGTTTTTGTCCTCCTAAGCACTGGGATTACAGGCACGGGCCACCATGCCCAGTTCCATTCAATGTGTCAGGGTTCTGAGGATTAAATCCCAGTCCCTGAACCTGCCTAAGCAGGACATTTAATCCACTGAGCTATCTGACTTTCGCTTTAACTATCTCTCAAAAATGAAAAATAACTTAGCTTGGCTCATATTTCTATACATATAATTCTATTTGTGCAAAAGCAGAGGTATTTATTTGGTTATTTGTTGCTTTCATACCCCCACAGGCAAGTGGGTAGATCTCATAGAGGCCCTATGTTTGACAAACTCTAAAATGTTTTATATTCAGTCTCTAAAAATGTGCCCAACTTCTATTTTAGGTTACTATTACTTTGGGATATAGACCAAAACTATGATTATTTCTTATTTTACCAATAGATTATTAAAAATTTTGTTGATAATTTAAAAGTTATATAAATTTCAATATTTTATCAAAATTTTTAAAGTAAATTGGCATCTATTCTTATTAGTAGTGATTTCATCTTATTATGTACATGCGAGGTTTGTCAAAAATAACACTAGCTAGAGATAAAATGTGGCACCATTGCCCTGCTTGGCCCTACAGTGCATTAAAAAAAGGTGCACATAGTGAAAATGGTAAATGACATCTATTTTCAGAACATATACTACATCATTTTATAGAAGACTACAGTGAGACACAGTGCCACTGAGTAAATGTTCTAAGGAGAGGAAGCTGAAAGGTAACAGATTTAGGCATTCAAAGTTATACATATAAAATCAGACCTTGCTGAAACTTTAATGTTAGTGGTACAGGGGAGTGGAATTCTCAGCCTGAAAATTATCTCGGATGAGTCAGTGTTCCCTAAAACTAAAGAATAAATTTTAGGAATAATGGAGGTTAAGAGGAGAAAACATTTATTTATTTATTTATTTATTTATTTATTTATTTATTTACTTGTCAGCTCAGCCCACCCTGAGGACTGGCCTGGCACATGTGATACCTGGGGTTGAACTGAAGTCTCCTGTGCCAGCCTAAGCTTGCCTAAGCAGGCACTTTAGACAGTTGAGCTATCTCACTGGGCCCCAGAATATATTTATTCGAGGTAAGAAATTTTCTATCAGAGAGAAACAAAAGGGGACCTGAGCAGGGTGCCTAAGAATCTGTCATTTTTAGGGTTTTCTATAGAGTAAAACACCAAAATTAGGTGAGTCAAAGGTAGAAAATCATAACTTGCACACGAGGTGGATGAAACTATGGGCCAGTGACTTAAAAGTTTTTCAAGGTGACTATTACCTTTTTAGAATATCATTCCCTGACACTCATCCCTTGGGAGATTAGAGGCAGCATTTGTTTATTCTTTTGTCTTGAGATCTACCCCACAGTGGGAGTCTCTCCCTAAGTTTCAAGATCTTCCTTTTTGGGTCCTTTGAGGGCCTAACCCTGACTCTCTGTAATATTTCTGTTTGACTCAGCTGCCTACAACAATACTATCTCAAGGTCTTTCTCAGAATACAGCACGTTTCTCTCCTTTTAATTCTTCTTGTTTATTCTTTTCCTTTTCCAAATTACTTCCCCAAATTTTTCATAATGGAGCCTTGCACCTGATCACACATCTTGCAGGGCCATGTGGAATTGGCTGTTCTCTGAGGTTTCCCTAAGAATATTAAAAGAAAAATAAGCAAAAATTAAAAAAAAATTGAGAATTTTTCTTCCCTTCATTGCTGCGTATTTGAGGTAGTTCTCTAAATCAGTTTTCTCATATAATGATATTAAAGAGTTGTAAAGATTGGAAAAAATAGTATATGGAGTATGCATAACACAATAGTAAACAGACAGCAAATATCTTTTGATATTCTAATGATATATTCAAGGTTTTGTTTCCTCAATTATTACCTCCAACTATAACAAATATGTCACATTAAATCTTTTTGAGCAAATTATAAATATCTACAAGCTGATTCATAATCTGTTTCTTATATAAGTCTAAAATTATTTTTTTCTTTAATCTGTATTTCATAGGATCCTTTCTTTCAGAGACTGGCCAAAATGTCCACAGTTACCACAGCATTTTCCAGATCTCATTCCACCATGATATACAACTTCAGGGTGGATTAGAAATTGTTCCACCAAATTTAAAATTTAAAAGCAATATGAGATAAAGTGAAATTTATGCAAATACATTCAAACTTTTCAGGAATACTGTGTGTACATACATATATATACACACATACACACATTTAAATTTGTATAAAACATACTTTTGAAAACAGTTGCCTTACTTCCATACTGAACTGGAAAAAAAATAGCTGAGAGAATAACCACTGAAAGTGATATCTCTATATTTGATTTTGTGAGTACCTATGTGTATAAATATTCACAAGTCAAATATTATGAATGAAATTATTCTTATTCTTCTATAATCAAGATATTTAACCGTAATTTAACATAAGGTAAACAATCTCAATTTACTTGCAAACTTGCATCTTTCATTTCATCTTTTTCTTCTATTAAGTATTCTCCTCTAGTTCTTTAAGGAAAACTCCATATTTGCATATACTTCGTGTTTACACACAACAGAGTGTTTAATAATCTAATATTACCCTCAGCTATGCATTGAAATTGACATTTCAGCAATGATAATTGAGAGAATAAATTACCTTCTTTTGGGAAGAAGGGCTTCTCCCTCCAACCTTGTTTTTTCAGTCATCTGAGTTGCAATTAATATAACAGCAGGACCAATTGCCTAAGGGTCTTTTTAAGCAGCAGCTTTTACAGTGCAAGTGAGTTGTAGCTGTGGACTTCATTTTGCAGGTGGAGGCCAGGTTAAGTGCTCTCAATTAGCTTGCCTAATTACCCTAACTAGGACAAAAATAGGTCTACATCTTGCCTGCAACAGGAATCTGAATACCTCAGGCAAATTGTCTTTCATGCCACTATTTCTCTGTGCAATATGTGCTTTTTACTGTTTTAACTGGCTCCTGAGCACTGCTGTGATCTTCTCTAAGGCCAAAAACTGGTGCCACAGAGCCAATGACTTCCGCTGTCTTCTTCAGAGCAAATAATCAATACCACATTGTGCTCACAAGGCTGCTTTCTCATGATGCATCTGCTATTGGTCCTCTTCAGATATCTTTTTTTTTTTTTTTTTTTTTTTTTTTTTTTTTTTTTTTTTTTTTTTTTTTTTTTTTTTTTTTTTTTTTTACCTTATAGTCATTTATTTTGTGCTGTTTCTTCCTCCTTACTGTATCTCATTTGTAAACAAAGAGTTCTTTCTTTCTTTCTTTCTTTCTTTCTTTCTTTCTTTCTTTCATTCTTAACATTCACTATTAAGTCCTAAGATTCCAGGACATTTTTTTGATAGATATAGCTACTAGTAAAACAGGTTAAGTGGATCACTGTGTGAAATATACCTCCTTTTGTTAAAATCATCGTGTTGTTCTTGAACAGCAATGTTCTGTGGGTGTGTTAAAAGACTACTGACTGCAGTAGACGATGGAAATGGACAGAGCAATTGATGCGGGGGGGGGGTCAGCTGTACTGAGGAATTATGCACTGATTGCCAATCTTAAAAAATACTTATAATTGAGTAAATATGACTATCGCTACAATCACTATTGCTATATCGTTTGAAGTTATGAGTTATTAGTGTGAAAATGTAACTTATATTTTACAAGTTTAAAGTTAGGAGTTACACGGCTATAATGTAGAACATTTTTAAAAAGACCAGTACAATGGAATATAAGCTATTTGCCTTTTCAAAAGAGCGCATCTGATCTTTTGTAGTCACTCACAGATGTAAGCATATAAGTCAAAGCTATCAACTGAAAGTGAAATGCTAGAAATATATTATTTGGTAATTAAAAGAAGAAAACTTCTTTAAAATGCAGTTTGAGAAACCTTGGGTTAAAATTTGTACCCCTACCTGGAAGAGGAGAGCTATTTAATTGGCTCCAACATTAACTAGCTAGAAAAAGTCTGTGTGGAATGTATCGCTCAGTATAATTGGATTTCATAAAAAATACATTTTTCTCCAGTTATATTACATTATTTTAAAAGTGTCACTCATTCTGATTTGGTTTGATTTTTAACAGGCCATTGCCGTTAAAAATTTATTCCGATGATATAAACAATTAATAAATCACATTTCTGTTATCCTTGTGAATTACATGTCAAACTGTTTTTCCTTCTACTTAGTTTTACCTGACTCTAATCTGAAAAGGTGACTCCTGCAGTACCATAAAATAAGTGCATGGTGAATTAGTTACAGAATAACAAGTTTCCGTAAATCATGAAAATGCTGTGACTTGAACAACATTATATATGGTTAAATTTATACCCAATTGTTCCATTTGTTTGATGCTTGTGTAAATGATAGTGTTTTAAATTACAACTTTATTAGTGTACTTTATTTTTAAACATATATTTTGCAATGATTTCTATCAATATAGCTGAATAAATAACTACAGAGATATGCCTACACTTAATTCCTACAGATTGCTTGCAGAAATTTTGGAAGAAAGGAACGACAGAGAGTAATTGTCGATTTCACAACTGCTGACACTTGTCCACCAATCTGCAGATGACAATCAGATCACAATTAACAGAGCCTGATGGTCATAGCCATCCACAAATGGCAATGTTCTGTCCTACTCCCTATATACAGGAAAACAGTCTGAGAAATCTGAAGAAAGATGTGCCACTTCCACTGGCAGAGAACATATTTTTTGGATTCTTTGAAAAATAGTCATTTTGCAAGTATATAAGGATTGTCTCCAACTCCTTTTTTGCTTCTTTTCTCTTCAAATGATTCTAAACAGGCATTTTGGGCAGGCCAGATAATTCAGCAGACTATGCGCCTGCCTAGTCAAGTGCAGGGATCCAAATTTTATCCACAGTACCACTTACTGCACAGGTCCTGCCCCTGGGTGAAACCTAGCTGGTCAGAGAGAGTGGTGTGGTTTCACAGACCTGTAACCTCAGCACTGGAGAGGCTCAGACAGGAGGATCACTACGATTCTGAGCGGTGTAGTGAGACCCTATACCAAATATATACAAATAAATAAGTAAATAGACAGCCATCTTCATTATTTTGCTTTCTTCATTCTATTCTGAATACTCCTCCTCAGTTACTTATTGAAACCTAAGCACTCTCCAGAATTTGATAGTATTATCTTAGTCACTTTGCCATCTTTGAGACAAAATATCTGAGCCTTGGGGACAATTTTATTTGGGCTGCTGACTTGAGTCAGTATTCAGCTGTGCCTACGGCAGCAGGGCATGTCATAAGGCACAGTGAAGAACAGTCCCTGCACCCTTGCAAGTGGGAAGCAGAAACAAAGGGAGGAGCCCAGAAAGAGGTGAGCCTTTCCAGCTATTCCCCAGTGACTCTTCACAATTCATTCCTCCCTAATGACACTTACCACATTAAAAGTGAGGGCAAAGTCTATTTCATTAAGATGTGTATATTTTCTTTCTTTCTTCAACTTGAGCACAAATTGCATGAATGTAACTATGTCTTTTTGCTATATTATTATTATTATTATTATTATTATTATTATTATTATTATTATTTGAGCAGAACATATTTATTGAGGGAAAGAAAACTCCTGTTTAACAAAGGGACTGAAGGGGGGTCCCGAGTGAGTAGTCCCTTGTATTATTTATTATTAATTCAAGATATACTAAATATAGAGCCCCTAATAAATATTTGTTAGAATAAAGAAGTAAATGGTATATCTAAGGACTTTTTCTGCTTTTTTATCACTCAGTTTATTAATTTTTATTAACTGTTTTGAAAATCAATAATTATATAGCATGTTAAAAATTGTAGACAAATATTGAAATGTGTAAGGTATAAGATGTAGAGAAAGTGAATTTTAGAGAAACATTTCTGAAATGAATACATGAGATTTTCAACAGATTGCACATAGCAGATAAATTATTTAAAATATTAAATGAATATAACAATAAAAATTGTCTAAAAGTAAGGATGAAGAAAGAATTTACAGATCAGTCATATAACAGTTCACTCTGTGCCAAAATCAAACTTATATTCATAAAATTAGAACTGTCAAAGTAGAAAGGGGTAGTCAATAAATGCTTAATGGCCTAAAATTTCAAATTTAGTAAAAAATTATAGCACATTTCCAAGAAAAAAGGACCTTTGAGACAAGAAATATGAATAAAATTGTACCAAGATACATAAAAACGAAATTTTCCAAAGATAATTATGAAGAAAAATCATTAAAGCATATACATGAATCAAAAATACTAGCTATGTAGGAGCAAAAACAGTATCTTATTCCACATTAGAAAAAAGAAAATAGCAAGTGCGTAAGAAACTAATTCAAAGAACTAAAAAAATCTGCCCTCGCTGAATTTTAGCACACATACCTTTGTAAACTAAAATACATTACTAGAAATATTCTGACATCTCCAGACATAATATAGAAAATAACAAAGACTACAATACAGAAGGAAGAAAACGTTGTGTATGGTCCTTGATAAAGAATAAAGATCTCTCAATATGCTAGTTATGAAGGAGTATGTAAAATATATTTATATTAGTTCAACCCATTTAAAAGGCTATTGAAGATTTCTACAAAACAATTAATTGATCTTACCTTATTCTGATCTGATCTTATTCTTCCTTGTAAAAGACAAGGAAGAATTAATATAAAGACAATGGAGCCGGGCGTGGTGGCTCACGCCTGTAATCCCAGCACTTGGGAGGCTGAGGCAGGAGGATTGGTGTGAGTTCGAGACCAACCTGGGCTACAAAAGTGAGCTCAAGGCCAGCCTCAACTGCATAAGGAGACCCTGTCTCAAAAAAAAAAAAAAAAAAAAAAAAAAAAAAAAAAAAAAAAAAAAAAAAAAAAAAAAAAAAAAAAAAAAAAAAAAAAAAAAAAAAAAAAAAAAAAAAAAAAAAAAAAAAAAAAAAAAAAAAAAAAGACAATGGAAAATAGAAGCATATTTTTTAAGGTTTCTAATGCTAGGAGAAAATATCACACCATGTCTTATAGGTAGATTGTAAGTCACAGATCCAGTATAAATCATAAAATAAAAATTGAAATTAAGTGATATTCAGAAATTTAAATATTAATTAATTTAAAATTAAATTAAATATTTCAAAACAATATTCCAAAATTAAAATTAATTTGTGAATCCACAAGACTCACAAATAATCACCACAAGACTGAAATAGCAAATATATGAACAGAACTTCTAACAGTTGAGGATAGTATATCTCACATAGTTCTAGCATGTCTTGGATATAGACAATGTCTATGATGTTTACTGGTGGCCAGGTGTCCCTTGTAGAATGAGCTACTGCTATTTCCTTGATATCTACCATGTAGACCCAGACAGAATAACGACCCATAGGGTGTAAGAGAATTCTATTTGTAGGATATGCTGATGGAAATGTTTTGCTGCTGTATACAAAAGAATAATTGAAACACTGCTGTTGTATAGCTCTTTTCCTCTTGTGTTTAATTGTTTGACCTATTTGGTGGGTTCTTTCCATTCTCATTCATGGAATTATGGTCATTTTGATCCCTCTCTAGAATATCTTTTAGTATACTGTGTAGGGCTGGCTTTGTCATCATGAAATTTTTTAGTTGCTTTTTTTCCTGGAAGTATTTCATTTCTCCGTTATACCAGAAAGAGGGTTTTACAGGGAGTATTAGTCTTGATTGTAATTTGTTTTATTGCAAGACTTGCACTATTTTGCTTCATGCTTTTTTGGCTTGATAGTTGATACAGACAAACCTGCCATTATACTGAAAGGTTTTCCTTTAAATGTGATCTATTTCTCTTCTCAAGTGGCTTTTAGTATACTTTTCCTGTGCTGAATTTCTGGAATCTTGAGTATTACATATAATAATATGTGTATATATATATATATATATATATATATATATATATAATTTAACAACATTAGTATATTATATATAATATTAATATTATATAATGATGTTATTTGCAGTTCTATATGCTTCAGTTACTGAAGCAACAGATTGGTTCTGAATATTTGGGAAGTTTTCTGCTGTTACTTCTGTCCATATTCTTTTTATATCACTTGTATTGACTGCTTTCTCATTGATGACTATTAGTCTCACATTGTTCAACTTTGTATCATTTTGAAGATGTTGAATTATTTTTTCCTACATCCTAGCCTATTTTCACTTATATTCAAATGGTTTTTCTAGCTTGTGATTGAAATTTTAATTTCCTACATATCACTTTCAGTCTGCTTCATGCATTTTATTATTCTTCTCTATTGCTCATTAAAGGAGTCCAACATTTTTCTATTTTCCCCTATTTTTACCAGTAATTTCTTTAGAAGCACTTAGTGCTTCTTTTATTGTAGTTTTCATTTCTTTTTAACTTTAGAAATTGTTTCTGATCTGATTTCCTCTGTCTTTCTGCAGTTGTTTCTTTACTTCAGTCGACATTAATTCAGGGATTTCAGGTGTGTGACTTCCAATTTCTTCTATGCTATAGTCTCCTGCTGTGTTCTGGGTGGAATTGGGGCCTAAGAGTACATTTTGCTCCTTCTCTTTGTCATTTTGTAAGCACTGTCTTCTGATCTTTGGTGTAGAGCTTTGGTAGGAATCTTACCTTAGCACCAGATCTGGATCTACCAAGTTCCAACTCATCCAGGTGAACGTGGCTTGGGTCTGATTGCTGTGCTCCATTTCTTCATGCTATAGTCCTTGGAAGTGAACCTGCTGTGCTACTCTAGCAAGATGTTCTGTTCCTGGATCTGCTGGGTGGGTCTTGACTCTAGCCTCCCTGTAGGGAGTTCTGCTGCAGGATTCCACAATGGGCATGTCTGATGTATGAAGTTCCACTCAAAGGCAGGGCCTGGGTGCTGGATCAAATGAGGTTCTGACAGGTCCTGGGTGGTCCCCCAAGGACATTTTAAAACTCTCTCCAAAACAATTATTTGGTAAAAATGGAAAAAAAATGCAAATTATAATTTTGACAATGTGATTCATTTCAAGACTCAAAGATGGTTTATTTAGCATTACACTTAGTGAGGTTAATGAAATAGCTTTTAAAGTACAAATCAAAGATATTATTGAGAAAAATAAATTTAGTACACTGATAATTTCTTAAAAGCCTAATGAAAACACAAGAAATCACCTAAAGTAAAATGCAAAAGCACAAGGCTAAAAATATTAAAAATTAGAAAATATGTTTGGTACTACAAAATATAAAGATAAACTTGCAAATAGTTAAAAACTATAATAATTAAATTTGAAAATTTCTATGGAATTTATGATTTTTAGAAATCCCAAATGATTTTCAAGGACTCTCAAATATATACATAAAATCTCAGTAGACCAATTATTAGAAAATAATTGTAAAAAGCTGTCAGACTATGCCTAATAAAGATATAGCTTAGATAATTTCACAGTTTATTAAAAAAAATTTTTTAAACACATTTAAACTTTTCCACAGGAGGAAAAGGTAACTTATCAAATTGTTTTACAATACAAAATTACATTTTTAAATTTTTTTTCTTTATTTAATTTTAACGTATTTTCTGCAAGATCTCACTATGCAGCCCCAACTCATAGCGATTCTCTTGTTTTCAGCCTCCCTCGTGCTGGGATTACAGGTGTGTACCATAATACCTCGTCTCTGTGGCCACCTCAGCAGGTCATGTGGTTCTGGGGTCTAACCGTGCTCCTTGCACTTGTCTAAGCAAATGCTCAGTCCTCTGAGATATCTCTCTGGTCCTTACATTAGTTTTATTCAAGACTAAGGTCTATACTTGAACATAAAATAGAATTGCAAGAAAACTCGGGGTAAATTAGCTCTAATGTAAGGCTTTGATGAACATGTTTAAATATAATTTGAAAAGAGTAAACATTCAATATGCATAAAATATAAATACAAATCACTGGAGAAGATATAGCATGATGCAACAGAGCACTGGTACTAAACATATATAATAGAATTGTACCATAGCTATAACAGAATTCTTATAATGGCAACCTCAGCTGATAATATTGAGCCTAGACAAGCCAACGTGCACCCAATCCACCAATACTATCCATAACAACATAGTTAAGAGTAGCCTGTAGCTATAAAAACCATATTCATTAAAATTAGAATAAGTACTTGCAGTATATTTCAGTGTACTACTGTACAAAACTGAAAATGAACTGCTGCTAGTTCTTACATGAAAAATTCATCATATACAAGATGAAGCATGATGTTAACAATATGAAGTTAAAAATTTGTATAAAAAGTTGTATTAGAAACAGAACCAGTTTAAGGGACAGAGTAATAACTGAGGAGGTTACTGCCTAAGGGAGTTTTCAATCCCAGTTATCTTTAGTTTTGGATGTGTGCACAAGTATGCTCACTTCATGAGAATTTACTAATCAGAGTACTTTCACTTACTTTCCTATATATAACCATGTTGTATGAATGAATGAAACATTTTAAATACTTGAGGCTGGCCGAACAGCTGATTAAAGTACCTGCTTAGACAGATTCAGAGGCTGGGGTTCAATTCCCCCAGGTGCTGTGCAGGCCCCACTCCTGGGGACATGCTGACAGGGCAATTGAGACTGGACCTGGTGGCATGTACCTATAAACCCAGGACTTGGGAGGCGGAAAACAGGAGGATCACTGTAAGTCTTGTCTGCATAGTGAGATCCTGAGCACCTTGTAAGCCTGTACCGAATACACTAAAAAAGAACACCATATATATATATATATATATATATATATATTTGCTAGTGAAAATTATATGTATGTATTTGCTAGTGAAAATATATATATATATATATATATATAATTTTCACTAGCAAATACATACATATAATTTTCACTAGCAAATATATATATATATATTTAATGTTATAAACTGCCCAAAGACCCGTATCTTGCTACTTTCTTATTTAGGCTCCCTAGTACCTCAGTTCTAAAGAAGGCTGAGTTACCTTTGTCCAAAATGTTTAGAACTGGAAGTTTGTCACGTTTCAGATATATTCTTAGTTTGGAATATTTTTTATGTATTTTGGAATGTCTGCAACATTTTTGTATACTTAAAAATCTTAGAGCTAAGACCCAAGTCTAAACAAGAAGTTATATATATATATATGTATATATATATATATATATATGCACATATTTATATAAAAATAATATATATTTATAGCATAAGGATAATTGAATACACCTTTTTTTTTTTTTTTTTTAGCACCAGCAATCTTTATTTGTAGCCAAGCTCACATGAAGGAGAATTCAATAAATCCAACTTCCAGGCAGGCATCTGTGAACCTCCTCTGCGCTGCGCCCCAAAAGCGAATACACCATTACTGATAACTGTATTCATTAAACAAAGTTTCATCACATGAAATTTGCCACTTGTGGTGCGTTTTTTTTGTCATGCAAAAATTACAGATTTTGGAGCATTCTGGATTATAAATATGTGAATTAAGAATGTGCGTCTTGCAATTCATAGATTACATCTGAAACATCAGTTCATTGAAGCTGAATTTTTCTTTTATTTCTCCACCAATATATTTCTTCTAGCATGAAAATCACCATCAATTGAAAATATATGCTTAGATCCTTGGCCACTTGCCAGCCTAAGATAGTAGCCAAATGCTTAACTTTCTTCTAATTTTTTTTTTGTTTGTTTTGTTTTGTTATCCAGACACAGTTTGTGTCACAATGAGCGATGCATCATTATTTATACAACATTGAATTCACTTCTATATGTGGTAATATACAGTGATAATTGTAGAAATGTGTTGCCACTCATTCAATTCTGAGAATTAAAGCTGCCCTGACAATATAAACCAACAACTTTATATTTTATTTCTTTCTTAGATTGATAAAATTACATTCCTTTAGAGTTTGAAAATTAGATTATGTACTTCTTCCAAAAAGAAACTCCTGCTGCTCACCACTTCAGGTTATTTAAAAATGAAAGGAGACAACTATTCTTCAAACGTATTAAAATACTTTAAATATTTCTGTGCCCAAGAATGCCTTCATGAAGCTGATACATTTTTACTTGTATCTGCCAATAAGATGATCTATTTTTCTCTGTTAAATTATAGACTTATTTTTAAAAGCTACAATACCATATTGTGTTCTGTGTAGTTGCTATAAATACGCAGAAAATGTAACAAAATACATATTTGTTCGATTAAATGCAATTTGTCATAAAACTTAAGATACTATAGTTACATTTAGAATGTTGCAAATGTCTATAGTTCAATAGTTTATCAATTAGAACCTTATTTATTACTCAAACCATCATTATATGAATAAAAAAGAAATAACTGACTTTTTATGCCTGTGTACCATGTTTTCTCACTTGCTAGTTCTTCCTTTCATTTATGGTCATTTATGTGCATGGTGAGGTAGTACTACAATCAATCTTAAGTAAACCAGGACTTCAAATGTTCTTCTGAGTGTTATGTTACATTGTTTTATTTTAATAGAAAGAAATGTTAAAATAATGAAAATCTAAATGCAATACATGAAAAAATCTTTAGCCTATTATTAATGTAGTTGAAAATTTTGTGAGTAATTTAAATTGAAACTATCACTAATTAAATTTAATTTTTTCTCTGAAATGATAAAACATTGAAAAACTGTCTTTAATCAACCGACAGAAGCAAGTTTACCTTTTTCAAACCATTGTTCCATCAGATCAAAGAGACTTGATATATCTTTGATTAAAGACAGAATAGTTCTTCACAGATAACTAGTTTACCTTCTGAAGATTTTTTTTAAAATCATAAGTGAATAATTAAAGAATTCTGCATGACAAGAATCAATTCTTTATAAAAAGACACTTAAATATGAACAGCATTAAAAATATATAAGTATAGGAATATGATATTTATCTTTCTTAAATCAAACTTGTTTTTTGTTTGCATTTCGTGGAATAATGGTACATTGATTTGATCAAGTGTTTTATTTTCAGGAGGAAAACAAAATATATTTCTTTCTTGTAGCGTTTTCTTTTTTCTATGCTTCTCTATGATTTTCCTTACTGGTTTGTATATCCTAACCTTTGAAATATTACTGGATAGGATGCAAATGTTGAACTTATTATCTATATTTATAGAGATGTGTGTGTGTGTGTGTTCAATTCATGAGCAAATATAAATACTTTGTTAATTCTTACCAACAAAGTAAATAGTGAATTCCTAGCATACATTTTCTTTTTCTATGTATTTGGTACAGGATCTGCAGGGTCTACAGGTTCTCACTACACGGATCGGACTCCTAGTGATCCCCTGTTTTCAGCCTCCCAAGTGCTGGAATTACTACATGTTGCGGATTGAACTGGGCTGCTGTGTTCTGCCTAAGGAGGAGCTTTCATCTGCTGAGCTATCCAGCTGGCTCAGCATACACATTCTTAAATTAACTGAGAACAATTTTTTCAAAGACTATTCATTTTTAACAAAGCAAACAAATAAAAAAAGAACAGTACCACTTTATTCCTGTAACTTAAGTGACAACTACTTTAAGCATAGTCACACTTTAGTCTATATTATTATATATTGTCATTATTATAATTTTAAATAGTATTAAGTTATAGCATAAATCCCTTCCTTGTTCTAAGATATCCAAAACAGTGACTTGTACTTCATGAATTAATTATGTTATTTCTCAGTCTACATTTTTAGAGCAAAGTGTATTTTTAGAGAGTAAAATACATCACTTCATTTTATGCCTTGATAATTGTTGCTGGAGTATTCTTTGAACACTTAAAAAAAGTCTCTCCAGCAACAGTTTTGTGAAGTAAGCAAAGGGCAATTTGCTATAGCTATTCTGTTACTGTATGTTTGCAGTTTAAAAGCTTAAAGGTAATTGAAAAAGGGCGATTTTGCTTTAGAAAAACAAAGCGAAATCAGAGTAGCATTTAAACTGAGAATTGGTATTTCTTCTGGATCCAAAGCTACTTGTTAATTTCTTGCTATGTAGAATATAAGCACACATTTAAGAAATATAATGACAAGAAAGGATAATAAGAAACCATAATATCTGCAATGGTTCGGCTTTGATCCCAGGCATATCGTGCCAGCCCCATCCCCAGAGCTTGCTGAGATAGTGAATAAGATTGGGTGTGGAGGAGCAAGCCTGTGACCACAGCTCTTAGGAGGCCGAAAACTGGAGAATCACTAAGAGCCCAATCTGTGCAGTGAAACCCTATAGATACTGCACTAAATACATTTTTTTAAAAACATACTATCAAGTTACTGTATTCACAGGTGCAGGGGCCAGTGGCTCGACCCCTGTGCGTGCTGTGCTGCCCCCATTCCCAGGGTGTACTGAGATGGAAACTGAGACTGGGCAAGGTGGTGCACACCTGGAATCCCAGCTCTTGGGAGGCTGTAAACAGGTGAGTCACTACAAGTCTGATCTAGCAGTGAGGCCCTGTGCATCCTGTAGACCCTTCCCTCAAATTAATAATAATAATAATAATAATAATAATAATAATAATAATAATAATAATAATAATAAATTGTGGGGAGCCGCCTTGTGAGAGCCTCTCTATTGCAATGCTGAAATAAAGCATTCTTTGGATCTTAAGATCTGCCCTGGTTGCAAGGTATCCGCTGACGCAGATTCTGTTTCCTCTGCTACCTTTACTTAAACCCTGTTCACTTCTTCAATAAACGAGACTTGATCAGAATCCTGTCTTGTCTCCATTTCTCTTGTCTCTGCCCTGGCTTTGTCTTAATCCCCGCTCCTTCCCCAGGTGAGAACCCATGTGCTGACCCGCGTGTGGGTCAAATAATAATAATAAAATGTGTACAGTGCAAAAAAGCTTCCACCATCAATCCTGAAAGAAATAGTATATTTCTTTTTCTTTCTTTTTTTAAAAAATAAATTAAATCATTATTTATTTATCTATTTGGTATAGTGTCTCCCTAAGCAACTCAGACTCATAGTGATCCTCCTGTCTCAGCTTCTCCAGTATGGGGATTACAGGCATGTGTAGCCAGACCCAGAACCCAGAACAGGAACAGCATTCATTACCAGGGATTGAAGCCAGATCCTTCCACTTACCAGGAAGGTGCTTAGCTAACTCCCCACCAAGCTATCTCCCCAACCCCTCTTTTTCTTTCTGTATATCAACAAATATTTGGAAAGTATTCCTTTTCAAATTGGAATATACTGCCCATATTCTTTAGTAACATGATTCGCAGAACTGATTGTTTCAAAATAAATGTTTTCAGAATAGTCAAATGTACCTTATTGTATTTTAACTGCTGTTCATTCATTGCATTTATACTTTATATCTTACCCTTGTTTTTCTTCCCTTTCCCTCTGGGGTTTAGTTTTTCTCCTATAGGTTAGGATACAAATTCTAATTAATTTAACTCTACCATAAACACTACTATATTGTTGTAATCAGCTGAGTTAGATGAACATATTGTAGGCACTCAGAGCTAGGCCCACAAAGGACCCAATAGGGAAAGCGAAGTATCCTGCAACTATGGGAGAGACAGCCACCTCCACAGTGGGCCAGATCTCATGACAAAATATTAAACAAATGCTACCACATACATCTCAACGGACAAACATCAGAGATAGATATTCTGAATAAAGTATCAATCATCTTGAAAGAGCTTGAAAGAGTCACTGGTCCAACCGCCTACAAGAAAGCTCCTGCTGTGTATTTATGCCTACATGCTATGTGATTCCTTTTCCTATTTCATCCTGATTTCACCCTGAGAAATCCTGCTTTTCATCTTATTGGTTGACCACAGTTTTGTCCCACCTCTTGCTCACCTTGCAAGTTCCTGTGTTTTCCATCTCAGATCTGCCTCACCTCATGGTTTTGTTCTATAAAAGTCCCCCCAAAAAGCAGATTTCTTGTCAGTTGATTTGGATTCCCTTCCATCCCACTGTTTTACAGAGCTTTCTTTCCACCAATATATTCTGTTCTTAGCCTCTGTGTTCCTAAAATTCATTCTTCGGTTTTAGAAAATACAGACTCATCCCAGGTATTTTTCAGCTTGGGCACTTCATTCCCCTCTATCAATATCGCTTCACATGCAGTATAGAATATTACTCTGTGTTGTAACAGAATATCTCTAATTCCTACCTCGTGTCTTTTGTGACACAACTACCAATAATTTAACTTACCTATATTCTATAATCACTCTATTTATCCTTACTATTTATGACTCAAATAGTCTTCACTTATTAGTATGCTATTATTAGTAATGTTTTAAAGGAGCATCATTACGCCATTAAGGAATAAGAAAAAAGACTGTATTTTAATTTTTCAATCATTTTTCAATGGTTTCCTTCTTCACCTAATTGCAATTTCTACTCTAAATAATTTTTGAAGCAAAATTTGGCAAATAATGTTTATTGGTAAAGAGTTTTCCTATTTTTGCATGACAGTGTTTTTACCTTTCTTTTGTTCAAATATAATTTTCACTGTATGCAAATCTATAAATTAGAAAGTATTAAACATTACTTTTTGCTATAAAACATAGTTGTATCATAAATCATGTACTGATTTCAATAAGGTTATTATTTTATGTATCTAATCTCAAAAATTTACCTTGTATGAGTTGGGGAGATAGCTTAGTAGAATAAGTGCTTACCTAGTAAGTGCAAGGGCCTGAGTTCAATACCTGGTTTTGGAAAAAAAAATAAAATTACCTTTTATAACAATTTTGAATTCCTATGATTTCTACAACAATTGCTTGTGATATAGATAACTATAATTTCAATGTTAAGTTAATTTTAAACATCGAACTTTGAAACTACAACTGTGAGCTGCAAATAAATAACAATTTCATTATAATGCAGAATAATATGTTATGCTATCCTAAGGAGATCAGTATATTACTTAAATAAGTGATGTGCAAAGGAAAATACAAATCATAGTGAAAGGAAAGTCAAGAAACATAAATATATTAAAATAAAATTGATTTGTATTACAGTAATTTTAAAGGATACCAAATTTTTTAAGTATGTAGATCCTCAAGACTACCAATATTAAGGCGGAGTGTAATGCCACACGTCTGTAACACCAGCACTTACAAGGCTGAGGGAGGAGGCTCATGGCAAATTCAAGACAAGCTTGAGCTACATAGTAATATCGAGTCCAGCCTGGACTACACAGTGATATTCCATCCCAACAGGAAACAAGCAATTTTTTTTTTTTTTTTTGTCTTTTTGAAACAGGGTCTCGTTATGCAGTCCAGGCTGGCCTTGAGCTCACTTTTGTAGCCCAGGCTGGTCTTGAACTCACACCGATCCTCCTCCCTCAGCTTCCCTAGTGCTGGGATTACAGGTGTGCACCACCACGCCTGGCAAACAAGCAAAAATTTTACAAAATTTATGGATGGAATTTTGGAATCTCATGGATTTTGAACTTTGAATTTGCACATGTACCTGATATCAAACTTATTCATATGTCAATTTTCCTCATAAAGGCATATGTGAAATATCTGGGAATGCATTAAGTTCAATATTTTATAAGGCCAAAGTCACTATATGTATTAATAATAATTATATTTAATTATATCTAATTATATAATTCATAATTAATAATTATAATTAATAATATATATTAACATGAACTATTATCAGGATTCATTGATATTGTTTTTGTCTCAGGAATTCACAAGAAGAAAGTGTCTCAAATGGAAAAGATACACTTGCAGTGAAGGTTCTGACACAGAAAATAAGGATGATGATAGTCAAACTAGCATGTTTAAAAACATATTTTAGGAGAGCTAGGCGTGGTGGCTCATGCCTGCAATCTCAGCACTCGGGAGGCTGAGGCAGGAGGATCGGTGCAAGTTCGAGACCAGCCCGGGCTACGAAAGTGAGTGAGCTCAAGGCCAACCTGAACTGTATAGAGAGACCCTGTCTCAAAAAGACAAAAAAAAAAAAAAAAAAAAAAAAAAAAAAAAAAAAAAGCATATTTTAGGAAATAGCTGAAAATTTCCCTTAAGCAGTGTTCTTGCATCAAATGAGAAATAGAATAATTCCTAGGATTCTTTTTTAAGAACTGTGTCTTTTATAGATGATACAGTCAATACTTCATTTTAGAATTGTTTCCACAAAATATTTTAATACAGTTGTTTTAAGCTTATGTAAGATTAATGTGTTAAAATCCCATACTCACATTATGAATTTATATGCAGACCCTCTCAACAAATTATAAAAATTTATATGACATGCCATCCTTTACTTGAATCAAAATACTTTATTAAAAATAAGTTTAGGGAACTATATCAGCAAGATATAGAGAAGCTCCATATCCTAATATCTCCCAGAAAATTGTGTTGATGGGGACAGATAGTGACTGGCAAAATAACTTTAAAGATGCTTTTGAAAATAGCCAAGGCTGCACAATAAACTAATGAAAGTTCAATTACAAATGAAATGCACTAAAATAATATAAAAATATTGGTGTTTTCATTAGGTCTTGTCCCTGTGAATGCTTTTTTTTCTTTTTGCGGGACCAGGGTTCAAACTCACGGCCTTGCACTTGCCAGGCAGACACTTGTGCCACAGAGCTATCTCCCCAGCCCCTCCCTGTGAATGCTGAACTCACCGAAGTTATGCACAGAAATTGTACTGTAGTCTCTACTGACCTCCCTTGAACTAAAGGCAATATGTTAGATTTTGTGTAAGAAACTTTATCTTGTTTGGAGAATTGACTGTCTGTTCACCTAACTTAGAACTCACTCAAACTGAAATTGATGTGGATAACTGCTATTTCAAAATAATAAATGCTTTGTGAAGAAACTATTACAATCAAGGAACTCAATTTGACAGCATAATCCTCTGTAATGTAGCAAATAGTAAATATTTCAACAATAAATTTTTCAAATAGAAAGTAGTTGCATTACTACTGGTTAGATCTTCAGATAATTTAAGTAATAGTGTGAAATCTTTGAATAAGAACTGTTTATGCAATTGAAGAAGCCTATTAGAACCACCATTTTCATTTTCTGAGCTAAGAATATTGTAATTGAGAGGATTTGATAACTTGTCTACAGCCACACAACTTCATTTGGTTCAAGAAAGTTTTGAAGTTGTGTCCTTTTTTGCCTCAAAATTCCTTGAATTTGTCTATTAACACTGGTTAGCTGGTACCTGATAACACTTGATTTGTATTCTGTTATTGATCAGATGCATATATAGAATTATTATTTGTATTTTCCAAGTTTTTAAACAGAGTGCTATATGCCTTTAAGGTAAAAATATTAAAGAAGTAAATCAGATTTTTCTCTACACAAGAACAGGAATTTATTACGAATATTGTTGAAATTGAGAAGATCATCAATGCCCACTTTGAAAATCTTTACTCTCATAGGATGGAAAATACAGAAGAAATGGATGGTTTTCTAGACAGGTATAAATTACCAAAACTGAATGAAGGATATATAAAAATTCCAAATAACTCAATATCAGTCATGAAATTAAAAATGTGATACATAGCCGGGCGTGGTGGCGTACGCCTGTAATCCCAGCACTTGGGAGGCGGAGGCAGGAGGATCGGTGCGAGTTCGAGACCAGCCTGGGCTACAAAAGTGAGCTCAAGGCCAGCCTCAACTGCATAGTGAGACCCTGTCTCAAAAAGACAAAAAAAAAAAAAAAAAAAAAA